>OY720036.1:2609410-2710141 GCA_963082485.1 Eudonia mercurella | reverse complement strand
CGATTCCTACAATCCCTACGGTCCCTACCTATACAGCGAAATGACCAATATTGGCGCAGCGGAAGCGACATGAGGGAGTGCAAGTTGGGTGGCTGTAGGCAGAGTGCGCGTGGTGGGCGCCCTGGCTGCAGGCTGCGCGCGCGCGGTCGACGCGCACACCCGGCCCTGCGGCGGGCGCGGGTGGGCGCGAGGAGTCGCGGTTGCGGTGCCACGTGCACGTCTGCTGACATTCTCAATATTCCTACTTCTTTACAGGGATTTATTACAGTTTTAAATAAACAAAATCATATCGAAACCGCTGCCACTATTACAAAGAAATATAATAATTTGAAAGTGTGTAAACTACAGGTCCTCCAGCGGTGAACTGCTTTCCTTTTGATTTCTTCATTTTTCTGGTAGCACTCTCCCTGCGAAAGAAAACATTTTATTAATTATTAGGTACTTTTTCAATTTGCTTCGTATTTTCCATTGAATAGAAATATTGTTTCGAATGTGTTATTAAATCGAACTGAACCAATTTTATAAATTACGTTTTCAAATAATTTACCTCTGCCATCACACTAAGGCTGATCGCACATTGTCTATTATCGCTAGAACTATAGAGAGACATATTTTATATTTAACAAAAAAGTAAAATAAATAAAAAATAAAAGTTAAAATAAAATAAAACAATGAAAGTAGCATTGTTGTGGCCTGACAGTTCGAGATAGATAAAATAGTTAGTTCCTCACTAGTGGAGGATTCCGAGTGGAGTGCGCTTCCACCTTCATCCTTATTCATTTGGCATCTGGTGAGATTAATGCAAAAGGAAAGGAATAAAACGTAATCGCGTAAGCGGTTGATATTTTAAATTCAAAATTCAACATTCAAAATTACATATTCAGTTAAGTTTACAAAATAGCTTTTATGAAAAAAATGCTCTGTGCCAGCGGTTTGTAATAACCAGTGATCGGAATAGGTAGAGCTATTTTGGTTCATTGACCGCAAACGTATATGTTAATATGGATATACCCCGGGATTTCGACTACAATACCGGGATTTTAAAAATAAAAAATAAATTAATGCAGGTAACAGAAAAATGTAATAGATCACGTAACTAATTCCACTGGTGATTGTATCGGAAATGTCGCGTACTTCACTGTGTTTTTACCCTTATACCTCATTGTAAGCATCGCGCGATGTGTGGCTTCGTCTTCCAACTCAAATGAAATCCCGGGATTCATTTTGAAACTGCGGGACGTAGGGCATGTCCATATTATTACATCGTATTATATTTCGTATAAAAGTACCAAAAATAGCTCTACCTATTCCGACCTCTGGTAATAACACAGGGCGAGAGATTTTGTACTGAAAAGAAGAAAATGTTCTCCTGTCATAGAAGGAGACCTTATATGTGTCTTAATAATCTATTTGTAATAATGCAAAAATCATTAATTTCAGTTTTAGTTCGAGATCACCGGTGAGATTAAAAAACCTCCCTACTGTTGAGTCGCGCAGTAGACGGATACAATCACCGATTGTACGCACGCCTGCATATCAGACTATCAGAAACTGTCAAATCTCCTCAATAGACTTTGAACTTAATACATATGTCCCGTTTCCGACCTAGGAGACTTTAAGGATTGATTCTGTGCATCATTTTATTTATTTAAAAAATAAAAGTAGGGGTGCAACTCCAACCCCTTAGCAATGGCAGCCATTTCAATATTTAATGAATGTCCACTAGAACATGTAACGTCGGAAGTGGATGTCCTATGCTCATAAAAATAGTTTCTTTCATAGCTTAAACTGTCTAAAAATGACATATTACTTAAGATTTCTTCATGAAAATCTTTTTTTAAATTATAAATAATATTAATATAAAAGAAAAAATATTTTAAAAAAATCTGTCGTGTCAGGTACTGAAAAAACCAGCCCGTTTACCTACTTTTATATTTTTAAATAAATATAATGATGCCAAGAATCAACCCTTAAAGTCTCCGAGGTCGGAAACGGGACATATGTATATATGGCATATGGTTGAACATTTATTGAAGAAATTTTACAGTTTTGGATAGGTCGATGTCGATAGGTCGATTAGAGGCGTAACGCATAGACAAGTGAGCTGATAGGAGCTCGATGGCGCAGTAGTTAACGTGCCGGATCTGCTAGTGCTGAGGTTAATCAACTTTCGCAAAGGCCGCTCATAGGATGGGTGACCAAACATTTATCATCTCGAGCTCCTCCGTGCTTCGGAAGGCACGTAAAGCCGTTGGTCCTGGCCTGGCTGCATAAGCAGTCGTTAACAACCACCAATCCGCACTTCACCCGCGTGGTGGTTTATGGCCCGTTCTCCCTATCCATCCATAGGGAAGGCTCGTGCCCCAGCAGTGGGGACATAAAATGAGCTGGTGATAAAATGAGCCGCGTTCTCGTAGCGTTTATCGAACGCCGACAGACGTTGCAGAAACGCTAGTGTGTAGTGGCTCTAACATGGCGTCGCAGTGACGTCACGGTATTACGCGATCGGGCGACCGCGATCAAAGGCGGATACCCATTGCACTGTTTGTCGTGTGTGCGGCTCAGTGCACTGATAATAATTGTCCCGACTCAATAGTTACGTGGTTACAGAGCACGTGGTTGTGAACAAGGGTGCTTCGTTCGAATCTCACCGATCGATGGTCTTCAAATTAAAAATGGCTTATTAGTAATTTGAATGCATTAAATATAGTTAACAGTTTTAATAACCGCTTAGCATTTTGTTATTTGTAACTAGTTTATTTTTGATAATTTGATGCAATTGGTCTCCGATATACCGTTTCACAAAAATTGAATTGAAAAACAGAATCTTATTATAGAAGTTACTACTGAATGATAAATAATAAATTACAACTGAACCGAACTGAGCGTCCACTATTTCCCATCATACATTCCGTTGAATCGTATTGTAATTAAATAATAATTCCGCAGTGTACTTTTTATCATTTCTAAATACAAGGTCCCCGTTAACATTCAATTATCGCACCCCACCTAAAAGTAAAAGTCACGTTCCTTTCCCCGTGTCACCTCAGACTCAATGGTAAATTTGAATGCCAATTCGTAGTTCGTAGTTCATTCGAATCCCTCCTTCTACGAAGCCCATAATCAATAGCTGTGGTGGCATAACACTGCATAGCATATACGACAGCCGCAGTGGTCGATCCAGTCAATAATTCAACCGCGTTGCCCCTGGCTTATTTTAAGCCATATTGTGGTATGGTTGGTATCACCACATAGGTGCTAATTCCCCTT
Organism: Eudonia mercurella; assembly: GCA_963082485.1. Lineage (NCBI taxonomy): Eukaryota > Metazoa > Arthropoda > Insecta > Lepidoptera > Crambidae > Eudonia > Eudonia mercurella. The sequence goes on along the minus strand of OY720036.1, from coordinate 2,706,871 downwards.
TCTGCACTCAACTCTCTTCTTGCCAACAATCCTGAATGTGACTTGTTTGCGGATGGATGGCCGGATACATTGTTAGAATGTTTGCGTTATTGTGAAAGAGATGATTGAATTGTTGTCAATATATATATTTTTAAAGTTACGCTATATGAAACTGTTTTAATAATATTATTTAATTATTGTAATTGGTGTGTCCGTAATAGTTAAAGTAAAAAATAAATAAATAAAATAGGTGACATAGAATCAGGCACCTGTTTCCGGCAAGAACACTTGTTCTTTCCTCTGATCGTCTTTTACCTAAAAATAGAATTCAACAGCTGATTGTTGACTTTACAAACAATTGAATACATACCATATGCTGCGTAGTTGTCATTTAGTAAAATTTAAATGAAATTCTATAATACTTTTTGGCGCGACTGGTGTCAAACTCTGGTGTCATCATCATCATCAACTCATTATATGTCCCCACTGTTGGGGCACGAGCCTTCCTTATGGATGGATAGGGAGAATAGGCCATAAACCAGATTGGTGATTGTTAACGACTGCTAATGCAGCCGGGACCAACGGCTTAACGTGCCTTCCGAAGCACGGAGGAACTCTGGTGCCACTGCGACAATACCTAATAGTGTAGAACAGGTAAGCGCTTCAAGCCTGCTAATTTAATGACGTCATGTTTTAATCGCTTCTGTGCTCTAGTGGTAAAGACCACCGGTTTTTACCACTAGGGGGTGGTAAGTCTTGTTAGCCCGCCCGGTTAGCTACCACCATCTTATCTTAATATGTCGTCATAACATCAATGTTTGTAGTATTGTTGTGTTCCGGCAGCTAGAGATAAGATAGCCAGTGCTTTAGTAGTTGAATGTTCCGGGTGAAGTGCGCTTCCAGCTTCGGCCATAGCATCACTTAACATCAGGTGAGATGAAGGCTGTCCTTACACGTAAGAGGTAAAAAAAACCGTCTTAATAGTGTTGTCGGTAGCGATGTGTCGTTATAGTTTTTTGAAATCACGAAACGAAAACGTTGTCCGTTTGCAAGTAACGTTAATAAAACTATCTATTTTTGACAACTATCTATTTCCACAACGTCGTCTAACTGTATGAATATTAACATTTTATGTTGCTAGGTTTGAGTTGTTAGCGTTTTCAATTAACTTTCCTTCGTACTTTACCAGGCTTAGGACTGTCTATATTGCTATATTGCAAGTGAAATATGAATAATCACACTTATGCCAACGTCATAATATAGTTTCGTTCATTCGCTCATACGTGAACAAACTATCTATCGTTTTGTCGTTTACTTAAAGTGTATATTCGCTCGGTTGTAAAAGTTTAGAGCGTTGTGGAAAATAGATAGTTTTTCGTCGTTGGATAACGAGTGATCGTTGTTCAGCCAAATATATAGTTGTATAACTATCAAATGAATAACGCCCATCGCTAGTTGTCGGTAGCCTGATTTGGACGTTAGAATTCCTAATTGAAAAGGTTGGTTACAGATTAAATAGAAAGTCTGAGACTGAGCCCAGCAATTGGACGTTTGTATAAAGTTATCTGCTTTTATAAGCGACCTATGATGAGGTATCGTATCGACAAGCTTAATTATTTTGTTATTATTAATGTTTTCAACGAGCTTAGCAATAGGATGCTGGCTGATGGTGATTATGACGAAATTGAATAATTTATCAGTTCGTAGTTTCGGTATCGATACGATAAATCACACAGGAACAAGTAAAAGTACGTAGTACCTGTAAGTTTAGGCAAACGGTTCTGTAATAGCGCTAGGTTTGACCTGACCTCTTTCTTTCCACGTGTTTTAACTTCGCATGTGGGTATTCTAAGAATCTAAAACACAAAGCGTTTACTTTCGCGAACATAACGGACATACGGCGATAAATTCGGTTGTCTGTGACGCGCCACCGGTAGCTGCTTTATTGAAAGTGTAGGCATCATTTAAAAACATCCACAACTTACACGTAGATTAAAATGTTGATATTAAAGCATCAGGTATGTCTTCAATCAATAATAATAGATAATAAAAATAGATATGCCCAAGTAGCATTTTTCATGTATAAGTATCTATTTATAGATAGCTATGTGACATTAAAACGCTAGTTTTTAAGACCACATACTTCAAATAACTTTATTAGCCTAATGTACTTTTCTGTAGTCGCAGCCTATATGCATGATATATGTCTACGTAGTTGTACTAAAAATTCCATTAAAAAAAATTAAACAAGACTGTTATTTTCTCATTTTGCTCGCTGGACGCAAATGCAATATACTTATATTCTAAAAATAACTCAAATCTTAACTCTCAAACATTAGTTGTAAGTGAAACAGTTTGAACCTAAAAGGTTTGAACATCGTTGGTAAGCCAACAGTAATTACCTTTATTTCACAACAGAGTTTTGTTTACTATTCATTCATTCGATTACGTTTCCGAAAACGAAAATTTGTATGGCAAATTTGTAATTCATCTCGTTTGTCGCCAGGAAGCGCTGCTTCAATCCCATACTAATTTCATGTGATAATAAATGACGATAAGGCTAAAGATACAAGCGCTCTTCACCTGAAATCCTCATCTATCTTATCTCTATCTCTAACTGTCGGAACACAACATTGAAATATTATATGTACGCGTGCTTGTAGCTGTAGCTTTCCCGTGTGATTTCACATTACTGAGTATGTACAGACAGGGCCGTAGCTAGACTTGAATTTAAGGTAGGGCAGCTGTGGTTACAGGTAGGGCGGAAGTAAAAATGTCACTTGATCTGTTCTGGTCAATCGAATTTTGGTGTCCTTGATTTGTGAACATGTGCGAGTCAGGTTAATACTTATCTAATTGTCGGGGTTTCAGGTTAATACTTACGTAATTCCTTTAAATTGCGATTTAGAAGTTGGTGCCATAGTAAAAGTTGTTCGTATTGATGGGTGGAATGACCCCCTTTCGGCATTTAAGGGAATATTCTAACACCGTGTATATTATGACTGTAAGACTAGATGTCACTATTACGCTAGTATTTTTTTTCGTCTTAAATCTGCTTTACAGTACTTTGCTTAGTAGTTGATTATTCAGGTATTTTATTAAGGTAGGGCATTAGTATTTTAAGTTAGGGCATTGCCCCACAATGCCCCCCTTCACTACGGCCCTGTACTGAGTATGTACAGGCAGTGGGTTTATGCTTCATTTTACATTTTGGCTGCCTAAATATCCTGTTCATTTTCGTAATTAACTGTTATAAGCTGTTATCTTTTTGCTTTGCTTATAAATAAAAGACGTAGGTTACGTACGTAAGAGGTTTGCTAATAGTATCCATTACTAATATAATTATTTAATACTTTACACGGAGGAAAACGTTAATGCAAAGTAGACTCCTTAGCAGAAAAATCCCTACGAGCCAGTCAGAATCTTAATATTTCTATACATAGAATTTTCCAAATCTATTTTATTCTAACTATATAATGCTGTCAATGTTGATTATTTTTTATAACTTTTGTTTTAATTTTTTTTATACGTAGCACGGCAAATGACTCCATTTCACCTGACGTTAAGTGAATATGGAATCCAGATGCGACGACCACTGTTTCCAATTACATTTACTTTATAGACATTCATATAATGCACGATTCGCATGCCTAAATTAAATCAATTGTTTTTCATTTAATTTCAATGTTGCTGCTTTTTTCTTGTACCTAGATTTATTTTGGCAACTGATAGTTGCCTGTTGTTGCCTGTGCACAAGACCGAAGGGAATGGCGTGCATTTTTAACCGCCTCAGTGGTCTAGTGGTTAAGACCACCGGTTTAGATCCAGAGGTCCCGGGTTCGATTCCCAGCGAGGGGTTTGTGTACTCGGTTCGGTTGGTGGTAGGACTTGTTTGTCCGCCTGGTTAGCTACCATCAAAATATGTCGTCATAACATCAATGTTTGTAGCATTGTTGTGTTCCGGCAGCTAGAGATAAGATAGCCAGTGCCTCAGTAGTTGAGGATTCCGGGTGAAGTGCACTTCCACCATCAGCCTTATCATCACTTAACATCAGGTAGGATGAAGGCCAAGTTTTTACACGTAAAAAATATAAAAAAAATTACCTTAATGAATGAATGAATGGATGTAAGAAATAAAAAAAGAGACCTACACACAACATTGGGTGGATAACGATCGAGAAAGAAGAAGAGAGTTGCCTGTATCCAGTTTCTTCATCATCAGCCTATAGACGTCCACTGCTGGACAAAGGCCTCCCTCAAGGATCTCCACAACGATCGGTTTTGTGCTGCTCGCATCCAGCAATGTAAGCCTAATTATTTATTTTCATTTCCTTTTGTTGTAGTGTCCTTTTGGTCTAGTCTATTTTTAAACGGGTCGACACTTTCCGTTTCCTCGGGCAGTTTATTCCAGGCATCAACCACTCTGTTACTCAAACAGTGCTTATGTGGGTATTTGTGGGAATTATTTTAGGGAATTTACAAATGTGTCCTCTCATAATTATGTGGGTTTTTTGTGTTCGTCAACAGCGCTTTAAAGCTTTGTAGATATGTCGCAGTGACCATTAAATGTTTCTATCATATCTCCCCATGTTTTACTAATCGAATTCATCATAATTATATGCTGAATAACACTCAGTGACTGACTAAAACAGGAGCTCGATGGCGCAGTGGTTAACGCGCCTGGTCTGCGAGTGCTGAGGTTAAGCAACTTTCGCAAAGGCCGGTCATCGGATGGGTGACCAAAAATGTATCATCTCGAGCTCCCCCGTGCTTCGGAAAACACGTAAAGCCGTTGGTCCCGGCTGCATTAGCAGTCGTTAACAACCACCAATCCGCACTGGGCCCGCGTGGTGGTTTATGGCCCGTTCTCCCTATCCATCCATAGGGAAGGCTCGTGCCCCAGCAGTGGGGACATAAAAATGTTCTATATGAATAGTGCTTATAAAGTATCCGTTTCCATAGAATACTATAAATAAATGTAGCGCTCGGTTGCGTGATCTAGTCTGTATCATGCCAAATGTGTTCACTTTGGCGGTTCACAACTATTACTAGACGACACAAATTTATTAATAAGTATTCCGGTGCACGCTATAGCACTGATTCAAGTGAAATTTAACTGAATAAGTTACGTAATGTTAGAGCCAATGAAATATCAGTGTTGTTCAACTTAACAGTTTTCATGTTAGAATCGTTTCATGTTAACGAATGATTGTTAACTTGGATTTAAGTAAGTTTGTATTTTTCTTTTTAATTGAGAATTTATAGAATTTATCGCCGTGCTCTTCTCGATAGACGAGTTGTTCAACATTAATATTATTATTATAAATTGTCAGGCAGGCAGTTGAGACCACTGATTAGTGCCGGTATCCTACTATACATCAAATAGATATTGTGTTATATTTTATTTTGTTTAGCATATATTTATAGAGTCAGTTTTAAATAGATTCGGGTTGTTGGCAATTATTTCAGACATTTTTTACTTTTCATAGAAAATGTGTGATTAAGTGTTTTCTAATATTTAAAGAGAAATAATAAATTGATCCACAAAAAAATAGTAGGCTAGCACCTAAAATGCTAAGTTACCATCTAAATAGTAGTTTAGGTGCTAACTTTGTATTTTTAGGTGCTAACTTAGTATTTTTGTGGGTTACGTTAGGTTAGTTTGGTGATCGATTAAATACAACCTATATTTAAATATCAGAAAAATAGCTTGAAGGCTGCATTCTTGCAAGTTAAGCTAACTCCACATTATCTACCTGGCATCGGATGAGTGGCCGAATTTTAATGTCTTCATCTCTTACGTTTTTTGTAAGGGTGAATCCACATTAAGTAACATGTTATATAAATTAAGTTAAAAAGCTATAAGTACTCGTATAAAGTTGTTTTGTCATAAAGTCTGGACGTTAAAGCACTTGCCGTTGGTCCCAGTTGTTGTCGTAACATGATAGTCGTTGAAATCGTTTGGGTCATGATCTAAACTACTAACCACCATGTGAGCAATAAAGATATTATTTTGAGTTTTAGAATTTTGAAGAATATGATTTTTCTGGATATTTTTTTTATCACTTCCATTTTTGTCATCGGATAATTGCACCTATTCTGCAGACTGGTAGAAAATGTCTCGAGTATTAAGTCCGCCATGTAATTTTAGTTGCAAAAATTTAAACTGTTACAAATATGCGTAATAAATAATAATACGTCACATGGTGTCAGATATAGTTAAATAGTAGATAAGTACCCAATCCGATTTGTTTTAGATTATAAAAAAAATTGTGTTCTTCTAACAAAAAAATATATTGTTTATGTTTAGTACCTAGGGTGGTTGCGCAATTGTCCGACACTTTAAGTCCAGTGTTCGTCGCATTCGAACTAATTCTGCGACCTTTTTTGCTGTATTGTTGCTACATACTAAAATCAGTCGCTGACCCCTATTTTTAATCATTAACAGGCATAGCATGTTCAAATTTTTCATTAGTTTTCGACCTTATCTCAATTGCATAAAGTTCAAAATATGGTGGCAATATATATGCCACTGCCTTATAAAGGGTTAAAGAACAAAAATTTCGATCATTGGTTACTGTCCAACGCTAGTGCCCTACCTTAACTAACTTATTAACATTAATTACCATTTTGAAAAAAGACAAACTGCTGAAAAACCTCCACAAGCGGAATTCGAACTCGCACCCCATGACATGCCGGGTCAGGTGCACTACCAACTATGCTATCGTAGCTCTATCCAACTCACCGAAGTTTAGTTAACGTCTTATCATTTTACCTTCATTACTTTTTACAAACAGTTTCTGCAACGCAATATTGTACATAGAGAGAAAATATAGTATAATATATAAACTGTAAACAACTATGTATAAAGTAGTATAATTATGGGAGCCTCTTCGTACATCGCGTATCATTACGTGCTGAATAAATAACTAACATGTTATACTTGAATACGACGTTATAACATGGTAGGCGTTCATTGTTTATTGAAAAGTGCTGTAAAGGACAATTCACGTTACATACAGAGTATAATTTAAATGATGTATTAGAATACTGATAAAATTATAACCCTCTTTTTTTTAAAACGTGAACTAATGTAAAAAAGCCTGGTTGAAAATTGAGGCTCTCTTTTTCAAACAATCAATCATTATAGTGACTCTTTTGAAATATGGTCCTTAATGCATTAATTAAATGCTTTATTTATTAAATAAATAGATTATCCACCTATCTTGCTACCTATGAGTACCTCCTAAGCAGAGTCTACATGTACCCATCCAGTAACCCGTAATTGCGAGAGTTGCTTTAACTTTTAAGATTCCATACTCAATGCTGCGCCATTAAGGAGCGATCTTACCAATACAAGTAATTAATTATTAGTATTGAAAAGCTTTTTTAGGAGTAAACCTATCTGTCTAAAGCTCCAAAGCGGTTAGTTTCTTGACAAACATACGACGGTAAATTAAAAGTAAAAAAAGAGAATAGACAACGTGGTTCTCGAACGATCCAGTTTGAAAAATTAATTGGTGTGCGCGGGAAAACACCGCGTGTTCCCGCCCGTATCACAGTCGCAGAGGAGACCGTTTAATCTAATTACCCATTTCTGGTTCAAAAAGCTGCCCGGCAGGTCGATTAAGTAACTTTGTAGAACAAAAATAGGAACGATTACGAAGTTATCATAGACATTAGTTTAGCTTCTTTCTCCTTTCATCATCATCATCAACATCACTTTAGCTCGTATCTACCAGCTGCTGGACAGAGGCCTCCTCCATGTTACACCAAGTTCTTCTTTAATTACACAAATCTGAATCACAATATTTAAAATACTGTTTTATTCTTTGATAAGGTTGTCATTTCTCATTAATCAGTATATCAACGTCTCATTATTGGGCTTAGGACACACGGTCAATAGCACATTATTATTTAGAAAGAGCCATAATCTTCCATCCTTAGAAGCCGCCTATGAAGCATCTTATAATTTAACTTCAATCGTGTAGACAAAAATCGCTGAATACTTTTCTGGTACGGACATTGTTGTCGATAGCATGGAAAATAACTTAGTTATTATATTTATACTCGTGACTGTACCTTATTGAATACAACCACCTATTATACAATTTTATGAACGGTACAATTTAAATTTCAGAGTTGGCCTCACTCATAGAAAAGCTCTATAATTTCCTTTGATCCGGAGTGGTTATAAAACGCTTTAAACGCCATTCAAAAGTCAATTGTTTTCGATGCGGACAGTTTGATTGGATCTAGTGCATCTAGTTTGGAGCTGAAATAAAGCTTAAATATGAGTGTCTCTCCCAAATATGTGGTTCGTTTCAATACGTGATGGTTTATAATATAGATTATTTTATTTTTTATTTTTAGTTTATTTATTGATCACTAACATAATGAACCTCAACTTATACAATTATGGTTTTGGTACAGTTTAGGAAAGATTAATGTTATTATAATTATAGGCGAAGACCATATCCGTTAAAAAATTGCTTTTTTTAAAAGATACATAATTGAATAATAAATGAGAGAGTTAAATTACAATTTGAATTTAAAAAAAACAATTATAAACGTAATAGTTTTGGTTTTGTTGCGGACCGTTCAAAAGTTAATTTTATTTACATGTTCTTTATTTACATGCAATGCCGATTAGTGATTTTATGATTATTAAGTAGTTTAATTAGTTTTTTTGACATATGCAATGGAAATTTTACAATAATTTTACTGTCATAATTATTGTAAAGATAAAAGTTTACCGTGGTGGATTTAAACAAGAAAAGATTTAAATCCACCTACAAAAAATATTTTTGTACCCAAACTGTCAAATGATATTGTTGTAAAAACTGTTTTCTTTCTTTTTAATTTAAATTCTGTATTTTAAATTTATAACTATATGTTTATTAGTGAACTAGTTTTTTTTAAATAAAACGAAGAACTGCCTCATTTGGAATCAAATCCAGGCAACAGCTCCACCAACTCAGCTACCAGACTCAGTACCTACACAGTACGCGAATAAGAAAAACCGGTCAAGTGCGTGTCGGGCCACGCGCAGTGTACGGATCCCGAGCCCATCTCAATAATGCGGACTCTGAGAACAGGGCTTTTATGAACATTTATTTAACGATGGCTCATATGCTTAAATGTAGATACTACCGGTTTCACACACCTGACAACGTTATTTAAGTAGTTCCCAATGAAGAATTTGTACTGCGCCAAGTACATTTTTTAAGTTGGTCGACTATTATTCGTAAACATGTAAAGCCTACTTAGCTGTGATAATTTTCCTTTTAACTTCGTCATATATACAATTACCGTGAATTTTTTCACGAATCCAAAAACAACCATTTGGCTGGCCCCTGCCAAATGGGAGACACTTGCCTCTAACAAAATTTTGCACTTTAAAGCTTAATAGTTCACAAACGGATGCCTCAATCAAAAAACTGTTTCCACAAACCCGAATATTTTTGAAATAGCTATCCAACGACATTCTACACTATGAGGTAGACAAGAAAAAAAAATTACATCCCTACTTTACGTGTAGGGGAGGTAACCTAAAAAATATATTTTTAAAATTTTACTGCACCAATTTGTCGGCGTGATTAATATGTATATCCATGCCAAATAACAGATTTCTAGTACTAAGAGTCTATGAGCTAGGCTGGGGACGGACAGACAGATAGACAGACCTGGCGAAACTATAAGGGTTTCTTGTTGACTACGGAACCCTAAAAACTAACTAACAAACTTACCCTAATTAACTACTTGACCTAAACATGTTATCACCTTTACAGACAAAACCGTTTAAAATTACATTTAAAACTGTCAGCCACAACAAGCGCAATACTTCCACTGCCATTTTACGTGTATGTGTCAATAAAATCACTAACTTATTCTAACTTACCTCAGACGGGAAAGTTTTCGTTGCTTCTCTCGCGTAAAAAGTTAGCGGTGAAGCGACGCGTGTCCAACCCCATGTCTAAATGCGACTGGGGCTTAGAGCCTGCCCACCCGCCTTATATACCCGATGAATCACAGCACACAACCAGCCACTTGGGAGAATACGCTGGCTTTTTGGCGAGTCAGCAGTTTATAGCCAGTACATTTTTATACCGTACAAGTATCTATATATCATGTAAAACTGTGAATCAATGCTATATGTGAGAGTTTGATGCATGTACAGCGTTTTTTCAGTATGGTACCGTGAAATCGTTGGAATGTGATTAATCTTTTATTGAATAACATATAAATTACATTAAAACACACATTACACAGGACATATACAAAGGTGGAGGAGCTCGATGGCGCAGTGGTTAACGCGCCCGGTCTGCGAGCGCTGAGGTTAAACAACTTTCGCAAAGGCCGGTCATCGGATGGGTGACCAAAAATATGTCATCTCGAGCTCCTCCGTGCTTCGGAAGGCACGTTAAGCCGTTGGTCCCGGCTGCATTAGCAGTCGTTAACAACCACCAATCCGCGCTGGGCCCGCGTGGTGGTTCATTGCCCGTTCTCCCTATCCATCCATAGGGAAGGCTCGTGCCCCAGCAGTGGGGACATAAATGAGCTGATGATGATGATGATGATGATACAAAGGTGAGCTTATTTCTAGACGAGATCTCTTCCAGCCAACCCTAGTGTAGTAAGCAAGTCTGCGGGACTGATGATCTGATGACTGATGACTGATCTTGCAAGTTAAGAACTTCGAAATATCGCTGTCATTGGATGAGTGACCGAATTGAAAATATCTTGAGCTCCTCCGTGCGTAGAAGGCACGTTATGGCGTGTGTTCCGGTAGTCGTTGTTACGGCACGGCAGTGGTCAAAATCCAACAACAATCATAATATTATTTTTTAGATGTGCAACTTTCCTTGGTTCCGATTGCATCAATAATCACGAAACCCTGCTATTCAGAAAACTTAGACTATAGCCTAGTATAAAACTGATGATTTTCTGTTTGCAGGAAATCAGAAGAAAGTAGGCAGAAATAAGACAGCATTATTTTTTAACATATTTACTATTATTATGTTTTTTAAATGTTCGTCATGACCCTCGATTTTTACTATTTAAACTTCACAATCGTGTCTCAGTGGTCTGATTTTGACATTTGGACTGAATTAGACCATTTAGACACAAGTGTGGACGTTTTAAAATAGCCAAAAATATTAAATAAGCAAATTAACCAGGATAAAATGAAGTGCCTCTAGTTGGCATGTGAGGGTTACAGTTTTATAACTAAGTTCCTGTAATATGTGTCTGGGACGTCGGGGTGGATATTTAATCGCATGCAACATTTTAGGGTTAAGTACGTTACGGTAACCCTAAAACATTGCAGGTGATTAAATCGCCCGCCACCCCATTTGTTTGAATACTAGCGACCGCTCCCGACTTCGCCAGCGTTGTTATGTATCCCTAGATATCATATTATTTTAAATATCCTATCTAAGCGTTTGTCTTTCTTCTATATGAAGCTTCATGCAAACTTGCAAATTTTATTTTATTTATTCTATAGGCAAGTATTTGACCTAGGAGGAGGTCGATGGCGCAGTGGTTAACGCGCCCGGTCTACGAGTGCTGAGGTTAAGCAACATTCGTAAAGGCCGGTCATCGGATGGGTGACCAAAGCTTTATCATCTTAAAGCGTTCCGTAATTCGGAAGGTACGTAAACCGTTGGTCCCGGTCATCAACAACCACCAATCCGCACTGGGCCCGCGTGGTGGTTTATGGCCCGTTCTTTCTATCCATCCATATGGAAGACCTCGTTCCCCTCGTGCCCTAACAGTGGGTACATAAAATGAGCTGGTGGTGATGGAGTATTTGATCGTGATGATGCGGCCTAGGATGTAGCATATTTGCCTAGATAATGCCTTCTTTTGATACCACAACGGTTGTGGTCCGTTAGTTGCAAGCACTGGTCCTCATCTAACCTGATGGTGAATGATGATAAGGCTGAAGATAGCACTGCACATCACCCGCCACTCCCCACTACCGAAGAACTCGTTATCTTTCTTCTAACTGACAGAAGACATCCATTAAAACATTGATGCATTATAAAAACCGCCTGGAAACATCGTGATAGGCATCAAGGCGGACTTAACAAGTCCTCCCACCAACCAGACCGAATACAATAAAATGTAGCGATACTAGGAATCGAATCGACGACCTCCTTGGTCGAGTGGCTTGCACACCGGTTTTCGTGGTGTGTAGCCATCTCTGAGGTCCCGGGTCTGATCCCCGGTCGGATCAATTTAGAAATACCTGTTTTTCTAATTTTTTCGGGTCTGGGTGTTTCCTATGTATGATAAGTATGTATTTAAGTATATTAAGTATAAAATGTTTTTGTTTTGTTTATATAATTTTTAACGTAAATTGTCAGAAAGAAGGGTGCAGGTTCAATCCTGCTCGTTGAAATTTTTTTTTCAGCATTTGTGTTTTTGTTATATATTAAGTATTTTTATCTGTTGTCTAGATAACCATTTATCGAGTATCTTAAGTAAGCTTTTCTTGGGGCTAGATAATTGGTCTGAGTGTGAGCAAGTTTGCTTTATATAGATAAAAAACAACCGCTAAGATAGGATATTTAAAACTTAATATGCTATCTAGGGATACATAACAACGCTGACGAAGTCGGGGGCGGTCGCTAGTGTCACCACCCTACTTTCCTTTAGAGAAAGTTCGTGTTAAGTCAGTCGGAAAACCAATAAAAATTACACTAAACACCGTTTAAAAGAAAAAGAAATAGCTGAATGCATAATGTAATGTAATCGGTACGACAATCAACACGTTAACCTTTTGATTACGGCTGCCCTGTAGAAAGGAGGCTAATATATGCTTAATTTAATCCTGTAATCCACTATAGTAAGACCACGATGCCCCAAATTTGGGTAAACGATTTTTTCAATGTCTCTCAACTTACATGATACCCGTTTTCACCGACCGACGACTTCTAGTGCCTTACAAATAAACAGAGAATAAGCTCCAAATAGTTAGTTATTCCTCGTTTTGTTCCTGTCATGTAAACGTCATTTCAAATTACAGTAAAAGAGACAAAATTCAAAATTCAAAATAATTTATTCAGTTTAGGCTACAAGTAGCTCTTGTGAATGTCACTATGCCATCGGTTCGTAAGTCTACTCTGGGTGGGAGATCTAAACACAGACAAAACACAAGGAGAGGAGAGACAAAACACGGAGTAACTATTCGGACCTTATTCTTTGTTTATTTGTAAGGCAGCTAGCTTTACGTAACCCCTAAGGAACGCTAGGTGACCACGACGTGTGATCAAAATCTAGAGGGGATGGCATCATGCACAGTCTCCGTCCCATAGCAGAATCTCAGAGGCGTTCGGATCTGATCGTAAGAACATTTTGCGTGGTAGTAATTATCGTATGAGGAGCTGCGAGTGCTGTGGTTAAGCAACTTTCGCAAGGCCCGTCATTGGATGGGTGACCAAAAATTTATCATCTCGAGCTTCTCCGTGCTACGGAAGGCACGTAAAGCCGTTGGTCCCGTCTGCATTAGCAGTCGTTAATAACCACCAATCCGCACTAAGCCCGCGTGGTGGTTCATGGACCGTTCTCCCTATCCATCCATAGGGAAGGCTCGTGCCCTAACAGTGGGGACATAAAAATGAGCTGATGATGATGATGTTGAATTAGCGTACAGTGTAAATTTAACGTCTATTTTCAGTATCGGCCGGAAGTTTGTTGATGTTGATAAAAGCCTTAAATAAATCTTGTAACAATTTATTATCGTAAACACAAACACGAAGTATTGTTACATCTCAAAATAATGTTTTCAAGATCAACATCGAAGTGATTGTTCGTAGTCCGCGCTGCGTAGCTCATAGCGATATCGTAGCAGACTCTTTGTGGTTTAACTTAATATTAATTATCAAATATTTAAAAAAAAAAATTTCGTTTGAACTTAGCTACTGAATCTACAACTAGTTCGGATTTTGGGAAAGCTTTCGACGACCGAAAACCGCCACAAACTTATTTGTGGCCATTTCTCGTCCTCTTTTTGAAGCGCGGGAATCTATTACTAATTTATTGATCGAATAGAAAAACGAAGTCACCTTCAACTATAATTATGCCAATGTCATACCGTGCTCGACATATATTTTTGTGTATTTAAAATTGTGCTATTGTGCTAGCTAGCTACAGTTAAAATAACTGTTTAGTATGGTTCAGTTAATAGCGCTGTTTGAAAAGTCAGAGACCCAAGAATGTTATAAGAAAGTATTGGTAAGTTAATAAATCTTCATGCTAAATCACGATATAATTGTTTCTAGAATTTGCAGTTGCGTAAAAATATAAACAACCAGTGACCCGTTCGTGACTTCGTCCGCTTCATTGAGAACCCGTATCCCGTCGTAATTTTTTTTTGATACTATCCTTGTCCTGACATAGTTGATTGTTAAATCAGCCAAATCGGTAAAGCCGTTCTCAAGTTATGCTATGACATACATGGGGGTAATTGATTTTTATTAATAACTATATAGATAACCTTTTACTGCAGTATTATTCTCATTTGCGAATATCAATGGAGTCAGCCCTGATTTGCCATCTTTTATTTAAATATTTACACAGCATTCATCATTCAATAATAATATTTCTATTCTATTCATTCAGATTAAAACATGCGTAGGCCATTATCTTCCGTAACTCACATTTTTACTCGAACTACTGATTTGTTTGCACAGGGTTGAATAACGAACCCCACGGAGAATATATTTGCCCTGTCTGTTTTTTACGTTTGTTTTAATTATTTATATGTACAGGTATGACGCAGAGGGAAATCTTCTCATTTGAAAAGATTAGTACTACACAAAGGAAAAATAATTGTAGTTTTTTTGTTTAAACTACAGTTTATTTTTTTATTGATTGGCTAGCTTGGTAGCTAGCCAATCAATAAAAAAATAAACTTCATCCATCCTTCCCATTATCATTCCATCTTATCTAAATATGTCGCCATAACATCAATGTTTGTAGGATTGTTGTGTTCCAGCAGCTAGAGATAAGATAGCCAGTGCCTCAGTAGTTGAGAATTCCGGGTAAAGTCCGCTTCCACCTCGGCCTATTATCACATAACATCAGGAGAGATGCTTACCCGTAAGACTTTAAAAAAAAAGGTGAAAGCCAGATCTGAATCAACAGATTCGGATTTTCATATCCTAATCAACTGAGTACGATATGGAAAACAAACAAATGAATCCATTCCTTTCAAAGTTTCAGCGTTTTACATCCAGCTGTGCAGTGTTGATCGGATTTCAGGCAGGATTTTTATTAACAGTCTTTTCAATTACTATTTGCGATCTTGTTGGCACTTGTTGGTCCCGGCTGCATCAGCAGTCGTTAACAACCACCACAACCGCCAATCCCCACTGGGCTCGTGTTGTAATTTATGATCCGTTCTTCTTGTGCCCTTTTCATTTATAGGGAAGGCTCGTCCCCAGCTCTAAGGATATAAGAGTTGGTGATGGGCTTGATCATTGCTTCTGCTCTATATTAGTGCGTTTTTGTAGCGTCACGTCGCGGTCGTCAGTACAATCGCGGGCGAGCCTCCCGCGCCTCCTCCATAAACAGAGGAGACAATAGAGGGGCTGCGTCTCAATCAATTGTTGGCAGCGCCCCAGCCACTACACTTATTTGTGCGACTGTGCGGCGCCGGTTTTATTTCATTATTCCATGCTTACGGAGCGCTCGCTGCCAAAATGCTCGGCTGTGGATTCGTACCTGTTTTGGATGCATGCATCTTTAGGTACATACCATGAATAGCTTCTTATTTTTAACTATTGAATAATTATGTGATTGAAATGAAACTACTTTTACGTATCTACTTGCGTTTATTTTATACATTCGGTTTAATTAATGTTTATCCTGACGATTCGAACCTTTGAAGGATCCGTGGTCACAGGGAGACTGAGGTGTTGCTCGTCTCATAATTATATAGTTGGTAGCTTGTATACCCTCATTTTATTTAATCACGTGCGTTCCGTTTTACGCAGAAAGAGCTGAGTTTTCGCGAGTAGATCCGTAAAAGTAGTAATTTCAATGTGTAGTGTTCGCGTAAACTTTTGAAAACACTAATTACGTTATAGAAGAAAAGTAGTATTAATATATTTATTTATTAGTTTTCGTTACAAACAAAGACAATATAAAACAAGATAATAATTAAACTACTTAAAGTTACACTTATAAAAAACTATAAACTATAACTACTAGGTAAGTACTAACTATAAATAAAAAAAATACCCCAAATCATCCCCATCAGGCAGAGTACCCAGTAAGCTAGCAGCATTGCTACGTTGGATGGAAAGGCTTATACGCTGGCCCAAGTAGCTGCTAGCTCTGGGGTCCCGGGTGGTTTCTACTAATTTTATAGAAATATCTTTAAAAAGTTTGTGAGCACCCGAGCCCCATGGACCCCATGTCTCTACCCCAAACGGCTCAAATATGAGATCCCCAGTCAGATTCTCATACTTTCGCCGTTTGAGGTTCTGATGCCAGCGCTAACAGAAGTCTTTGGAATGAGGGATGGTGCAAGCGTGTCGACACAAGTAGCATCCCATACCAGAGCCCGTCCCACCCTCCAAGGAACTAGGGTCATGCCGTGCGGTCCTTTGCCGTCATCACGTGCCAGACCGAAGGGTTCGAATACCGCTGCTACCCCAGCGGTGACAAAAGCCCGTCGAATGATGTCATTTAGGTTATGATGACGAGCAAAACGATCAGCATTTCTAGCACAGGACAGCCCGTGGTAGCCTCGGTAGGCTGCCCACGGGCGCGCCGCAACGACATTGATGAGGGACGATACTGGGGGCGCCAAGACGCAAGGCAGAACCGGTAGCTACTTTAACAGTAGTATTAATAAGTACACTAAATAGCATTTTAAATTTGTGTCAATGATGTGTTATCTATATCGTCATGTTTTTTTATTATCTAAATCAAATCAATTTTGTTTTTATGTATTTAATTGAGCTCTTTGTTCTAGACTTACGAACCTATATCGTAGTGACTTCTCACTGCGGCATCCACGTCGGAGATACTGAGAAGAACCAACAAAAAGCTGGCATTTTTCTCCAATTCTTTTTCAGTGTAAGAAATATTGGAAATGATACTTCCATCACAAATCAACATTCTACATACAAAATTATGTTAAATATATACATCTAAAAAACTTACACAAAAATAAATTGTTGTAATATCTCATAACTCATTTTAAAATACCTAAGTTTAATTACACTGAGAACATTGCCAAATCACCACAACGACAATGCAAGCCACATGAACGGATTACTGAGAAAAATAACTTATAAATGAATGAGCCGATCTAATATTCAAATGAGTCTGAGTCAGCTTTTGCCATCGATCGTGTGTGGACAGAAGACAGAAGCATCAATAATGCGTTGCATCAGAAATGAAACAGCCAATTCATGTGGCCTTACGGCCATATTGATGTTATCATTAATGTTATATTGTTGTGTTCCGGCAGCTAGAGATAGGATAGCCAGTGCCTCACTAGTTGAGGATTCCGGGTGAAGTGTGTCCCCACCATTGGACTTATCACTTAACATCAGGAGAGATGCTTACCCGTAAGACTTTAAAAAAACGGTGAAAGCCAGATCAAATGCAAATCGTAATAAGTAAGTTTACGATTTGCAGACAGTCTTTACTGCCCTACTGCTGGCAAAGACTTCCATCATTAAAACCACGTCATCGTTGCAATCGATGTTCAATCGACATTGACTTAATCAGCACGCTTGTCAAATGCTGGTAGGTGATCATAAACCCGGGCTATGTATGCATCGAAAAAACCCACTGGCCGATCTAGGTATCGAAGCCAGGATATCCGGAATTAGGTCGACCACTCTTGCCACTGGAACGACGAGACAAACTCAAAAGAGCAAATAGAGTTAAAACCAATTTAAATAACAGCCTTAGGCTATGTTCACATGACAAGTGCTTAGCGCGCGTTTACAACAACATGAATTTTAATTGAGGCATCCACAGGCCATCAACGCGCTTTAACTAATTCCACGTACCATTTTCTTAATGTCTCTTTGCAAACTTCGGTTTCGTCTGCGTCTGTCAATATTATTGTGCCGTACGTAAAAGATTTACGATTTATAGTTTTACAGCTCTATTTATTTCACACGAAAAATTTAAACAAAACAACAATAAAGTACGTTGTTCTGAATTCAAACTACGAGTATTATACATTATAAATCTTATATATCTTGGGCATGGAAATTAATTTTTAGTTTCGTTCGGAAATGCGATGATTACCTACCTGCCGCACTCATAGACGTCAATTATCATTAATGATTATTTAGATTATTCATTAATGATAACTGACGTCTATGAGTGCAGCAGTAAGAAAAAGAAGCATTGTACTTATTGTAAACGCGCATTAAACGCTTGTCATCTGAACATATGTAGCTTTACGCAGCGGCAGTTAGTTGTTGTCGTAAAATATTCGTAGCGCGATAAATAGGCTACATTTATACATAGGCGATAGTAGCACTTCTGCATTGTAGAATGTTTATCTTATATGCCTTTTCTTGCTTTCATTTTTATTTTTTTTATTTTATTTTAATAGGTTTACCAACAGTTGTTTACATTAATACTACTATAGACTCTTACAAGTTACTTAAGCTAAATATAACAACTAATTATAGGTAAACACTGCATGCATAGAAATAAAGACAATTAAACACTAAAAACTAATTAGAAACTAATTAGACTAATTTAGACAAAACATACGTAGTATATGAATGTGTGAATATGAATATGAATATATGAATGAATGAATGAATAACATTAGAAATCAGTCATTAAAAAATATCAGGGCCAGAAAGATGCTTCCAAATCGATTTGCGGTATGCATTTAAGGAGTCATTGTGTAAATCAATCATATGGCTGATGCTACGAGTATTAAGCAGTTTACAAATCCTGGGTACAGGAGAGCTACCACCCAGTACAGTTCTTCTAAACGGTGGACACAACAGGGTAATTGGAGTTCTAGGAATTCGGGAAGGAACGCGAAGTTTAAATAAGCTTATCAATTGTGGACAATCAATTTTGTTGTTAAAAATTTTGTAAACGAACATTGCATCAGTAAGATCCCTACGTTTTTCTAAACAGAGTAAATTAAAATATTGTAGTCTTTTTTTGTAGGAGACCAGTGTCTTTGTTTTACCTTCAGCAAATGTAAGATGCCGCATAAAACGTTTTTGTATGCGCTCCAACCGTAAAGAATGCACGGAGTAATGCGATAAATCAAGATGCAAAATTAATTTTATTTTATTGATTTATTGCTACATCTATGTCATTATTAGATTTAATAAATAAATAAAAAATACCTAAGTATTTCAACATATTTTAGAGCCTATGCTCAATATTTATTTATTTACATTTTTTTTAGGTAGGTACTTAAAAAGAGTGTATCCATTGTTTTATATATTAATAGTTTAGTATAAATGTGTGTTTAGGACGTGTGTGTGTGCGGGGAAGAGTTGGATGAAGAAGGCGCAAGACTGGAGGGAATGGCGTGCATTGAAAGAGCACTCAACATTGGGTGGATAACGGTTGAGTAAGAAGAAGGAGAGCTTATATTTAATAATTAATTAATTAATTAATGCTTAAAATTTACATCTTATAATTAAATTGTTTTTTTTTGTTAACTTAAAATACAATAACTTTAGGCGTATGTAGGTTACGCCTCCTTGTTGTTTATCTGAGTTGTGTATCTATGTCAAAGGTATCATTGCATTTATAATATCTATACGTACATCATCATCATTATCATCATCAGCTCATTTTTGTCCCCATTGCTGGGGCACGAGCCTTCCCTAAGGAAGGATAGGGAGAACGGGCCATCAACCACCACGCGGGCCCAGTGCGGATTGGTAAGAACCGTTAACGACTGCTAATGCAGCCGGGAAGCACGGAGGAGCTCGAGATGATACATTTTTGGTCACCCATCCGATGACCGGTCTTTGCGAAAGTTGCTTAACCTCAGCACTCGCAGACGGGCGCGTTAACCACTGCGCCATCGAGCTCCTCACATCTACACTATAGTTAATCATATCATCCCATCTCACAATCAATTCTGTGGTACACCCATCCTTGTACATTTCCGATATATCTTTTTCGCGACTATATTTAGCCCGTCGTCAACCTGAGCCCGACAAGCAAGAGCGCCCTGTTCATTTGTCAAAGCCACGATTACGTGGTATCAGTTCAACTAATTTATCATAATGATACACATGTGCAGGAACGAACGCCTACGCTCTTGACGTGGGTGGCTGGAATGAGCGTAATATTATAACTAAGTACAGCCAACGATATATTGTTTTTGGAGAGATTTTGCTGTGTGCCTCAGGCGACATTTTCAGCGACACCGGACTTTTTTGAGGGCGGCGACACACCGTCAGATGTTTTCTAGAGGGGGCATTACGTACTAGTGCATGCGAGTCCCCGTTTCCCACTAGATTCTCTGCGTGGTAGTTACACAATCATTTCTTGGTTGTTCAAAATGTTTTATTCTTTGTAGGCTAAAAATTAGCTCTTACGTATGATTGTCACGATGGCTCGTAAGTCTACATACAGGATGGGAGATTTTGTACGAAGAGGAACCGGTAAGACTCGCCAAGGGCATTTCTTTTCTACCTTTTTTTTATTATATTGACACGTCATAGTGACTACATGCTGCCTGATGGTAAGCAGCCGATGCAGTCCAGAATACCTTGTCTTTAACAGCGTTAACAATATTGGAATATGCCATAAAGAACGACACTTGCGATAAAAAATGAAAAGGAGTATAAAGAACAAACAAAATGTAGGTAAAAAAATAAAATAGATATTAGGGCTAAGTGTATTTCCAAATGTTCGATGCCCGGGTTTCTGAATACCAACCCGCATTTTGCAGCGTATTAATGAAGGCAATTTCCGTAGCAATAAAATGACATCATTGATCCTGGCCTTTGCTTAGCAGTGGAAAAGTATATGGTATATAATAGTAGTAATCTTTCAAGTCAAGCAACTTTTGCGACACCTGATGGGTAACCAAATTAAAACATCCCCAGCACTGCTTTGGAAAGCACGTTAAGCTATTAGTCCCGGTTGTTGTCGTAAGATAGCGGTCATTACATCTTATCGCATAATTCGCATTAGACCAGAGCATGCCATAAGGCATGTTCCAACATACATGTGCTTGATCACGTGGGAAGGCCTGAAAGCCTGTCGTCCCACACTGCTGAATAGTGTGGGATTTTTATAGTCTGATGGTGATGAAATTTCTGTACACATATTAGTCTAATATGTTAGCAAACACTTTTCCTAACATTTTAATACATTTTATTGCTTTCTGTAATTTTTGTAACGTTAGCGTAAGTACTCTTGACCTTTAAGGATTAAAAAAAACATTTATTAGCGAAAATCTTCTCAGTATAGAAGGTGAATTTTCCTGGTATTTTTGCTTTTACTATGGCTCCCTATAGATTCTCCATAGGGATTTATTCACATTTTTTTTCATAGTTTGCACGGCAGACTACCCCACTCATCACCTAATGTTAAGTGGAAATGGAGTCCAGACGCGATGACAACTGGTGTAGCGTGAAAACAACACAGCATCAGTCACCCTCACCCTGCCGGCCCACAAGGTGCCTCTTCACGCCTCGTTTGAAGGACCCCATGTCATAGGAAGGAGGGAAAACGTGTGCTGGTATACTATTCCATCTTTTGAAAGTCTCACAAAGAAACTTCTTCAATTGTTTTATATTGAAGTTTTCCGGTTTAAGGGGTGGGTAGGTACCAACCGGATCCAATAAGATTATAGAGCATGGAAACTTGAAGAGATGAAGATGTAGAGTCGATAGCGTGCGCGTGATGATTGTGATCGCAAGCATCCGTGGGATGCGATGGCTGCTTGTTTGCCGGCACAGTATTGGAGGATGGAGAGGCTATTGACTTTATTCAAACCATAATGAGTATGGATTTTAAGGTTTATTTATTTATATAATTAAAGGACAACCAACAAGACAGACATAAATACAAGCAATAATTAAGTAGAACATATTGTAGTCTTAAAGTTAGGTGTCGTCTCAATTAGAGGCGAGAGAGAGAATAAATAATATAATATCTTGCTTTAAACTAACTGCCATATTAGATTATTTAATAATTACTAGTGCCCGCTAGTGTACTAGTCGCCCAGTGGTCGAAATTCAACCGTAATTTTATTAAGGCTGCATGGATTGTATCCTAAACAATGAAAAATTAAAAAGATAGAATGTGTGTTTGGATTGGCATTGACAGATTTCGGCCGCTCCTCTTCCATTTTTGAAATTTTTGAAGAGTTTATATGCGTGTGTGATAAATACATATGCATGTGTGCCAAATACATGGTAGTGTGTGTAATGTTTGTTTTATTAATTTAATGTATTTTTTATGCATAAGTTAAAAAAATATTAACATTCTGCAATCCTTCTCTATATAAACTATAAATATGCGAAATTTCATACACCTCCATCCGCGCAATTTTCGTAAAAAGGGGTACAAAGATTACAAAATTTTAAAAGGTTACTAGAAATCAACTAGGTTCCAATGCGAATGACTGCAATATTTTGCGCCTAAATCTCTGCGGTTCGTTTGCGAAGATATCTATGTCACATGCTTTGCTAATTTTATTGTATTCTCTTTACACCAATAAAGTGATACTAATATTTTATAAGTGCCATTACTATTGCATAAGTACAATAGATACATCAGGTACATGGGTACATCGGGCCATACCCATCACGCTGGCCCAATGACCACCCCAGGACAGGAACTCTTAACGATGATGACGAGTAATAAATGAAACTATGTATTATGTACTTTTAAATTAAACAATTTTATTTATTACATACATTTTCATACTTTTTGATACAATTTTAACACTGCTATGTTGAATC
This sequence comes from Eudonia mercurella, assembly GCA_963082485.1. Classification (NCBI taxonomy): domain Eukaryota; kingdom Metazoa; phylum Arthropoda; class Insecta; order Lepidoptera; family Crambidae; genus Eudonia; species Eudonia mercurella. Next base: position 2,683,940 of record OY720036.1, on the reverse strand, counting down.
AACTTTGTGTCTGAACAAAAGGTCATGGATCATGGTAGATCGTGGGTCCACAAAGTCCCGGAAATGCTTTTTTAAAACGTCTTTATAGTCGTGTTTTTTTCATAGACTGTAGCGGCACCAGTGTCTAATATAAGTTTTAACAATACCCGTACTAATATAAAAAATATACATATAGAATGTCATTGAAATTTTACTGTATAACGGCTAGGAAACAAGTGGTCTATATCCAAATCCAATTGTCGCTACAGTCAAAAATCAGTTTCTGACCCCTAATTTTAATTATTAAAGGGTATAAGTGTCGATCAATGGTCCCTGTCGATATCTAGTAGTGGCAGTTTAACTCTTGTTCAAATGTCGAAATCAGACCACTGAGTTACAATTACTAACTGGACTATTACCATGTTTATTGTTATATGTGAGTGTCAGATATTAAAATTATTGTGTGGCTCAATCAAATAAACCTCCCCGCGCCATTCCCGGTGCTAAGGTGTCCAACACACTTGCCGCGTTTCCACGTTGAACAGCGATAGACAACCTTTGCACCAGCAATGATTTGGAGCGAGGGTCAAGACCCATCTCTCGTAGACGGCTCCCCACTTCCCTGAAAAACAGCTTGGCCTCTGAACCCCAACAACCAGTTGTTTCTACCGCAAGAGGTACAAACAAATAGTTTGTGAGTACCGAATACTTGCTCGTGCTTTCTTTGAGCTGCCACCTCAGCAGCTGCTGCCGCCATCCTCATGGTGCGACCATCCCGCGAAGCGGCGAAAGTGCTAACACACGTGGCGTCCCAGAGGAGAACTTTCCTTTTTGCCAAGGCACAAGGGTTAAGCCATCAGGCCTTTTGCCATCTGACTGACTGAGGCCTGGTGGCTCCAGCACACAGGGAATGTTTGCCGAAACTAGCGCCCTTCGGATAATATCATTGAGGGCATGACGGCGCGGATATTTCCCTGCACAACGGGCAACAGCTCAAGGCGTGGTGACCGTTGTTCTCCACCACAGTGCCACAGATGCATACATGAGGTTCACAAACATTGCAGCCTAGGCCGCTCGCCACGGCTATCGCTAGCCACGGCGACCCGCTTAGAGTCGTTATCAAGGAGAGTTCCCAGATGTAGAGAGGGAAGCGCGTGTAGCCAAGATCCGGACTCTGGCCTTGATACCGCAATAAGTCTTGCCCTATCCACACCCACAAAAACAAAAACCCGCTTCACCCTTATCGTTCCACAAGTGCTGACGGTCTAGTTCTACGGGCACGCTCGAACCGTGCGCAAAAAATAGTTCAACTTGGGAACTGCAAAGCAAAACCGGTAAAGCAGTGCAATGTGTGCTGGAAGATTTTTAAAAGCCTTTCCTTAGCAGTCAGAAGAAGCTGCCTTCTTACCTCAAAGGCTTAAGGAATTGCTACCGAGAAAATAGGAGATCCCAAAAGATTCAAAGTTTGATCTGTTAACTCTTTACTGGCTAAATGTGCTAATCGCACGAAGCCATCAACTAAAGGAAAAAAAATACATTTTCTTTCATATACATACGTACAGTATAAATTTTAATATTGTTTTATTTTCAACTCTATACGACGGACGTCCACACTACGCCTACTGATTATAAGTATAATTTTGTAAACATCCTACAAAACAACGTTTACATTTAAATACCATTTATAAATACATTTTTTGTATAGTAATACTGATAGAAGTATTATAGCATAAATAATTTCGAAAAAATTACACACTTCAATAAAAATTCTTACGTAAGTAGGTAAAGTACTGACAATATAAATTACTCATTTTATTTAAATGAATATACAAGTACACATATAGACACACCAAATGTTACAGTCACATAGAGACTGCGACCAGAGACCCTGCAAAGGGTTCCTATAATAACCAACATGAGGCTAAAATACTTTATAAAAAAACCGTAAGTAGACCTGTAAAATAACAGTTGTATTTCAAGTTAGCGTAACCTCTATTAATAAGTCAAGTAAAATTAAGTTAATAGTCTACTGTCCAAAGCTGGGCAAAGGTCTCCATCATTGAAATGAAGTCATCGCTATGACGGTTACTGGTTTAACCACGCTTGCTAAATGCGGGTTAGTGATCACAAACCCGGGCTATAGGTATATAGGGTAATCCAAAACATGCTTTGCCCAACCAGGGAATTGAACTCAGGAGCTTCGGTTATCGGGTCGAGCGGACGAACCTAATGATTAAGTTGAGCAATCTTTTTAATAAATAAAATATAAAACTTCTGAACATATTCGTATTTGTGCGATTAAATGTTAGTTACCTTATAGCTCTAACCGAAGAACAGCAAAGTTTTTAATAACTGGATTAAAAATAAGTGTGAATAAGTCAGAAAGGCGAAGGGTAAGATACACTAGCGCCGCTAATGGATTTAATTAGATAACTGCTAAACTGGATTTTTTTTCGAACATTGCGGACCTTCCGACACTAGGCAAACATCTATTATTCAATAATTGTGCACTACTTTTAGATTTGTTTTTGTATTCATTCGCTAACACCAAAAATGGCCATTGTTTGGGAATCAATGCGATAGCCCGTTTTGTGAACAAACCACGCAACAAAAAGTAGTGCACAATTATTAAATAAATACTATGGATGCTTTCCTGTTATCGGACGGTACGCAATGTTAAAAAAAAGATCCGGTCTGTAAGTAATTGTCAAATTATCAATTGGTGGCGCTAGTGTGCCTTACCCTTCGCCTTAAGATACAGCCATGATAAAGATACAAAACAATAGAAAAATATATATTATCTTAGTATGTACGAATGGTTTTTCCGGAAGAACTTATCCATGAGCATGTCAAGTGTAGACATAATTGCAGAACACAGTATTTGCAAACGTTGGCAAACCAATAACAAAAAACATTAATTTTAATTCAGTGTGCAAATTTAGTGCCGAACTTTTCCTGAATTAGTTTGTGCATTTTTATGTATTTTTATACAACATGTATTTTTGTAATATTTCGATACCTCTACAATAGTTACTGTAAAACGTTAAATCATTTCAACAAAATATCTATCCTTTTTTATTTATAGTAGTTAGACGCGGAGTAGTTAAAAATACAGACTACAGAGCTACAGTAGAGTAAAGTTCAATAACATGTAAGCTTGTCATGACAACATATTTTTATTTATGAAATAATTCCTATATTTAGTTTAACATATACCTTCACATACATACATAGTGTTGAAAAAGTCTAGACAAGAAGAGGACTCTTGATTCTGCCATTTTATTACCTCTACAACCATTTCTGATTCTGATATTTTCCCCCATAGTCAAAATTCAAAAGCAAGTCGCTAATAACCGTTTTAAAATAGAATCGATGCCTTGATGCAGTAATCATGATTTATACTAAGTTGGCCCTTGAATTGATTAGAAAAATACCATTTTAACACATTCAACTCGTTGCTTGGAAGAAGTTGCTTATTAATATTTCACCTACTTTTTATAGTCCTCCATATGATAAAGAATATTTTTATTTAATTAATTTCGTTTTAAATGTTGGAACAATAGCAAAATCGAAGTCTGCCTTTTAATAGTACAGACGCTTGCATATAAACCTACCCAAACCTGGCAAATTTCTTCAATAAATGTTCAACCATATACCATATCGATAAAATCCAAAGTCAGACGTGCAGGCGTGTACTTAAGTTTGTTCTCAGAAATGCTAATATGTTATTGAACTCTACCATCGTTGTAACAATCTAAGGTATCTCCAGAATCATGACGGACAGCGCGTCGTGCGGCGGCGGCACGTCGAACACCGGTGCGCCGGAGTCGTCACAGTACTCGTCGTAACGCACGCGGCGCAGCACGCGCAGGCCTAGGCTGCTGCAGATGCGCTGGGAGTACGCACCTGTCGCGTCCACCTTGAACAGCTGGAAGCGAAGAGAATGTGAGCTCATCGTAAGATTATTATGGAGTAATGTGTGAATCAGCCTATTAACGAACTACATGCTCATGCCACATGATGAAATAGCGAGGGAGATCATTACATAACATCCCACATCACTGCTTACCTCAGTCATTCTTGTTAGAATAACTTTTGATAACAGAGGGGATATTACCATTACATCCTATGTTATATTGTTGCGCTCAGTCTTTCTCACATTTAAGATGAAAAAGCCAGGAATATCCCACTGCTCGGTTTAAGTCTTTCCACATGAACAGCATCGGCCATCACAGGCCATATCAGGCCACCCACAACGTTTGCCTAATGCAGGTTGATGGTTTTAAACAACTGCTTACTTACAACAACGTCCAAGCGTGTGAGATAACTACTCATTTTTATTTTGCCATTAATATGTTTTGGTCCTATTATAAAAGTTGTTTATTATTCAGTTTTGAGTGCGTCGTTCCAAGTCATCAAAAGTTAACCAAAGCAAAATTAATGCTCACTCCGTTTATTCTTTATTCGAATGGGACGCTAGATACAGTCCTCCGATAACACCACAAGAATTATCCGTGGAGTTTCTCAGGGAGAGTAGTCTTTTTTTTTGTTTGCTTTAGTCCAAGAATCACATCTACGGGATTAGGTGAAACAGGAGCCTTACCATGAGCTCTTAAAGCATTATTACTGCAACGTTATTGATGTAATTGCAGTTGTAAAACCGTGGCGTTACACGCGTTTTGGTTTCACAACAGCAGTCACACTGTTACGATTAAGAGCTCTTGGCTTACTCAGTTTATTTCCAAAACTGAGCTATTTACCTTAAACTGTTCTTCTTTAGCTATCTCTATGCTCCTTCTCATCAGCTCCTTGGCCAACCCTCTGCCGCGAGCCTGGTCGGACACGGATATGATCCGGCACTCGAGAATGCGGTCCACGGCGAAGTCGTTGAAGAGGTCGAGGTCACGGCTCACCGTGTACAGAATCGTGAAGATCTTGTTGAACTTCTCGTCAGAAGACTGCCGGATCTTCTCAATGGATCCCTCGATGTCTCCGGGTCATAATATCCCGTTGAGAGCGACGCCTAGAACCTGGAAGGATACAATTTTACATTTTTAATGTCTTTGTTATACCACAGCGCTTGGTTTTCAAATGGGGATAGAGCCAAAGATAGAAGCTCATTTTATCTTCATCATCTTTCCTCTAATTGTCGGTACGCAACAATACTACTAACAAAAATGTTATGGTGTCTGACTTGCAGTAGGTTACATAGTGGTAATCAGTCAGGCGCACTTAGAACAAGGCCAAACACTTAGCAAGAATTAACGTAGAAAGGAAAAGCTCTGTGCGGATTACTGTACTTGCGTAGGGTTATTCAGCTGGTATTCAGTGCCAGGACTAAAACAAAATGAGGATTTGAACTATTAGCAAACAATCCTACCGTGTCGTCTTTTACCACAGCAAGAGACAGTCCATCAGCTATGGTGGCGGTGCAGAGTCCCTCGAGAGTCGCGTGAGTCCACGCTCGCACTGCTGCACCGTCTTATTCAGAAGCATGTCCGCATAAAAGTTCTCCTAAGGTGTGGGAGTGTGTTACGACCTGACGGAGATTACCTTTGTACGGAATACTTGACATGCACAGGGTTATTCAGCTGGTATTCAGTGACAGGATAAAAAACAAAATACTAGGCTATTAATAGTAAAGAATCTAACCGTCTCGTCTTCCACTACGGCCAGGGACAGTCCGTCAGCTATGGTGGCGGTGCAGAGTCCCTCCAGCGCCGCGTGAGGCTGCCCGCGCTCGCACAGCTGCACCGCCTTGTTCAGGGGTTCATCCGCGAAGAAGCTCTCCCTGAGGTGCTGGAGCACCTGCTCGCCCATATCCGCCGTTATTCTCACGTAGCGTGCCATGCCTGGAAATGGTAGGTAGTTTTAAATAAGTAGAAATATGTGGCATGTGGGGAAATTGGAGATCCTTGTGGGAGGTCTTTGTTCAGCAGTAGACGTCGTTTGGCTGAAATGATGATGATAATGATGTAGCATGTGAAAAAAACGGAGGCCACACAACACTTTGAGGCTGTGACTCTGTGATTCTATCTAAAATTGAAAGAATACAAAATTGTTTACCACTCCCTCCCACATAACTATCTTTGTCTCCCTGAGCGCAGTGGTATGCCCAATACATGTTTCCTGTATACAACGGGTAACAAAAAGGAGTGGTAAAAAGGAAAAGATCCAAAGAGTATTGTCCGATCTAGAAGATGTAGAGAGTGCAAGATGCAGAGTTACTAAGACATAATTATTAACTTTAATTTGATATGCAAATTTTAATTTAATATTTCTGTTGTGACGTCACATCAAAATATACAAGTCACAGTCCTAGTGGTTTAATAACTTCAGTGTACTTACATATATGATCACTGCTGTTTGCTTATGCGCGCCTGACGCGCATAAATTCACTAATATAAATATTTAATTTACAATTGCATGACAAATTAAAGTTAATAACTATGTATTAGTAACTCTGCATACAAAATCTAGATCGGATACGCTTTGGATCTTTTCATTTTTACCACACCTTTATTGTATTTGCATGTGGAAAAGAAACGTTGTTCGGACTCCTGGGATCGGTCTATCCAAATTCAGAAGACTTAAAGCCTTTAAACTCTTTACCCTCAAAGCTTGTAGCCGTCGTTTTCACTGATAAACAAAAGATCCCAGTTATGAATCGAAATGTTGTTGCCTTGTATTATACTTCAGCTTTCGCAATACCGAAGACGAAACTGATGTAAATCCTTAGCTACGACATATGTATACCTACTTATATCTTAAAACGATTCGTGATAACACGATTGTATTTCACACAAATACATAAGACAACGCAAAGCAATAAAATACGAAATGAAATATATAAGCGTTCACCGGTGAAGGAATTGCATTTGGTGAGATATTTACCGCTTGGAGCCCGTTTATTAAAGCACCCGTGTAGGCCGGGTCAAGGTCGCCTGGGCCCGGGGTATCTAACCGTTTGGATGATTCTCCGATAATTTAGACGGCGGCCGTGACCGGACCGTATTGATAAATCGTCAGAATTTGGGGCACACTCCTGTTACTCCTAATGTTAATAAACATCGAAAGAACGCTATAGATACTTCAGTGTTAATGTATGTTGCGATTATTTTGAATAGTTTGTTCTCAACAGATCAGGAATCATAATATACCATTAACTTTTTAGGATACAAGTTAAAAAACTTTACAAGAAAAAATTTTACTAGAAAACTTTAACCAGCCTCAGGAAACTCGAGTGGGAATCGAACCTACGACCTTTGGATAATCGGTACAATGCTCTGACCGCTGAGCTACCGAGGCTCCAGAAGACTCGTTGAATTTTTAAAGTAGTTTGTGAATTATGCTGCAAGCCAGCGGTATTACGTCACTGTGAAGTTAGTCACACGGTCAAAATAACACTTTTTAGGATACATTGATTGTTACTAAACGCTACTCCGTTGGCACTCTCTTCGTAAGAAGTAATTAGTTTTATTTATTTAATACAATTCGAACCAGTAGTTCCTGAGATTAGCGCGTTCAAACAAACAAACAAACAAACAAACAAACAAACTCTTCAGCTTTATAATATTAGTATAGATTTATAAAAAAGACTACAGGCGAACTTAATGCCTAATGGCATTTCTTTCAAGCGTTCCTTGCTTGCAATGGTGGCTTTTCGTCAAACCAGACGACCCGTGAGTTCTTTTGCCGGTTCAATAACATAAAAAACGTCTCTATAGTTTCGATAGCTCTTTAAACAAATACAGCTTGAAAGTTTTCCACTTCAACACCACTTCTTCCTGGGTGTCGTAACAAAAGACGACCAAGCTGTTTTTTTAAGTAAGCGTTATGAGCGTTACATTTATTATTAAGTTATGAGTTTCACAAAACATTTTAATGTAATTAAATTCGACACTACCTACAAACTATGTCGTACTTCCAAACAAGAAAGAGCATAATAATCGATCGCCTTGAAAAGACCGACGAATTTCTGTCGTGTTTTGATAATAATCAGGTCAATGGTCTGAATGGGGGAACCCACCCCTAATGTCAAAAGAAGTTTAATGCATTTATAAAACGAACTGTCTACTCGATATACATCTATAGAACTACATATGTATGTATATAATAATACCCCGACATACTACAGGTCGGTGGAACAATCCTATGACAGTTCAAGATTAAGTACCTAAATGAGCAAGCTGTGCTCAGTATTTTTTACGGATAAAACGACGTTTTCTAAAAATGAAACCTAGCTCGATCGATTTATCGCTTCCGAAACCCCTGCATACTAAATTTTAAGAAAATTGAAGGAGCCGTTTTCGTGATTCAGATTATATATATATGTACGAGAATTGCTCGTTAGGTATCACTACATAGTATAAAACAAAGTCGATTCCCGCTGTCTGTCTGTCCCTATGTATGCTTAGATCTTTAAAACTACGCAACGGAACTTGATGCGGTTTTTTTAATAGATAGAATGATTCAAGAGGAAGGTTTATATGTATAATACATGCATATAATTGAACCCGGTAGATGGCGCTGCTATTCTATAGGATACGGGTGTTCACCAAGTGGGCGAAGTCGCGAGCGGGCCGTTAGTTAGATATAAAAGACAAACAGGAAAAAACCCAATTTAACAGTAAAGTTAGTGTCTTCTGGCATATCATCGCCATCAGCGATTGACTTCCGACTACAGGGGTTCCTTCGGCGTATCTGTGTTCTGTGCCTTCGACACCTGCAAGGAAAAACATTGCAACTCAGTTTTAAGTGATTTTGAGTTAAGTACAGTCATATTCTTACTAAGAGTATGCCTTAAATCAAAATCACCTAATTCGCCTGATCAGTCGCTCTCACGTTTTTTTTACTTAGTAACACGACATTGTGATAGTTGCTTATGTAGAAAGAGGAAGCGTCTGTAGCCAGACGGTTAGATGCTCGCGTTGAATGCGAGAAGTCGTGGTTTAATCCTCCTAGGTCATAGACTACTGACAGATGTAAACTCATAACTTGCTCAAGCATTTAGCTTTCAGGGTTACAGGACTGTTATTAATGTGTTAAAAGCGTATTAATAAATAATCTTTATATAAAACTAGCTGACCCGACGGACTTCGTACCGCATTTATTATTATTTATTTTTTAAAAATATATGTTACTAAGCGCTAATGTAGCATTCTAATGGTGAAAGATTTTTTAAATCGGTCCAGTAGTTTTTGAGTTTATTCGTTGCCAACATACATACAGACAAAAATACAAAGGCTTCCTCTTTATAATATTAGGTAGTATTGAAAACCCGAACGCGAAAACCAGTGTGACGTCAAAGAAGTAGATATTATTGGGTTATATATGATTTAATAAGTTTCGTGTAACCTTGTTAGTTACGAGGGCAGTCCTGGTAGACAGGCTAGGATGACCGAATTTTGGAGATACCACTTACTAGACTTTATTGTTTTCTAAAGTTTACGCGAATTACTACATCACTACATAGTATAAAACAAAGTCGCTTTCTCTGTCCCTATGTCCCTTTGTGTGCTTAGATCTTTAAAACTACGCAACGGATTTTGATGCGGTTTTTTTTAATAAATAGAGTGATTCAAGAGGAAGGTTTATATGTATAATACATGCATATAGTAGAGCAACACTGATAATATCAGCATTGCAACCGTGCGAAGCCGGGGGCGGGTCGCTAGTATTATATAATACACTAATACACTACATAAATATAATGATATACTATACGGATAAGCGTACATTTTAATTAAATTAAATTTAATTGTTGTATCAGGTCGTTTCTACGATGAGTTTCCTGTGAAGGGTTCCAATCCTCAAGTCCAATATGTAAAATAAGAAAAAGCCTTTAAATAAGTCATAAAGTTTTCTTGGATAATTTTCGTTTACTTACATTTTTATTTGACAAATTTAATATTTTTTTAAATATTCTAAATAAGCAAAATAACAAAACGATGTTGAAATTGATAATTATTGATTTATGAAATTACGTATAACTAGTTGTTTCTTGTTGCTAACGTAGTAAAACTACCTAGACAAAAACCAGTATGTCCCTGCGATTCATTAATCAAAGAAAAGCAATAAGACCGCAATTTTTTTCAAAGTAAATTTTTTTGGTTTCCAATAAAAGTATTATTCAACTATAGATATATAGATAATTACTAACAAATTACTGATATTTAAATAAACAAAACTATCATAAGAAAACAAATTAACGATATTAAAGACCGCACATTTTCCGATAACACTGCTGGAGAGCGCCAGTGCTGAAGAATGCCAATTTTTCAATGGGACGAGGAACCTCAAACATTTCCTAACTCGACGTGAGAGGGTCATTATTAAAGAGGCTTTGTCGGAGCCGGAGGACAAGAATTCCTCCCCAGATCGACGGCTATATTGCGCGTCGTTAGTATAAAGGTTCTTGACTATCGAATAATCTGGAATATCGTGTTTACTAGAAGATCTGAACGTTTTTTTTTTACCAAATCAAATCAAACGTTTAAAAAAAACGTAAACTAAACTTTTATTAATTTATTCATATTTCAAAATACAACAAAGAGTAAAAAGAGAGAGAAACAGATTTACAGGCTTTTAATATTCAAACAAACATGCGAAACGGACAAAAGGTTACAACATTTCACAAAATCATTATACAAAAAGTCAAAGTAATGCCGTGTACTGTTTTGTTGTTATTTAGATATTGTTAGGTATGTCTAAGTTATGGATAACAAGCAAAATATATTTTATGAGAAAATTTAACTTAGATAGGGAATGAAAATCACCAATTAATTTTTTTTTTTCAAAAGCATAAAGAAAAAATATACTTCTCGCAAATACCTAATAATTTTGTACTTTTTACTGTTACTACATTTCTAGTTTATAAAAAACTACAATATAATTGAAAAAAAATAGGTATAGGTTTATAATTTAACGTAAATTAGCGAAAAAATTACTATTTGGAAAAGTAAAAAAAAATCCACAAGCGGGATTTGAACCTGCACCCTCTGACACGGCTTAGGTACACTTCCAGTTATGCATTTGACCCGGTATGCCAGGTCGGTAAATTGTTATAACATTTCACATACATATCTACAAATAAACAAAAAAGAAACTCAACCAAGTAAAAAAAAAATACATCGCCTCCGATTACTACAACATCTAGCATACCACTAACAAAAAAACATCAAAGAAATCTACATTGATAAAAAAAGTCATTCAAAAATCACAACAGAACGGTTTCTATAAAAAAGCACAACTAAAACACCGGTTAACTAGTAGTAATTTCTACTAATCTAGTATTGCCTAGCCTAGTGGTAAGGTAGTAAGCCGCTTACCTCGTGCGCCGCCCCCGGCCGCTGTCTGCGCACTGTGATAAGAGCAGTGGGTCCGCCCTACCTCCCGAGACCCAGTACCGCGCAGAATCGACGTCCCTTCAGATAAGTACTGAATGCATATTAATAAGTTCCCGCAAAGTTGCTTTCTATTAATCACTTTGTGGAAATGATTTAGTTACTGCTCTTCACAGACAGGTATAATAACAAATACGTAGTGACTATAAGATTCGTTTTGTAAATAAAACTGTTAATAAAATTATTTATTTTCATGTTGTTTTCTTAGTTAGAATAAACAAATTGTTTATTTCTTCTTCAATAAAAGCTTCAATTTTGGAACTAAGACCTTAAACGATTAAATTATTTTTACGGAATCTGTTCATTATAAATAACACAAACTTAAATGAGTTTTAGTAATTAAATTGCGAATAAAAAATCATTTTGACATTTTTTATTCTTTAACACGTTGACTGCCTCAAAACCAGACACAATAGAAAATTTATTGTTTGTCGGTCAGCGGTGACCACCACGCCGATTAAAGACTTAAAGAAACAGTAAAAAAAATCATTTGGAAAGCGTTTTGAATCCCATTATTAAATGATCATTTTTTACTCTTTTATGATTAATAATTTATGTAATAAACTTCAGAGAATCCCAAACATAACATAATGTTATATACTTACATCGAGATTTAATAATAGGTTTAAATTGATACAAGTAGTCGTAGGTAATGCACCACCCACTACATCCCTATTCCCTACACAAACATGGAAGACTATTTAATCAATAACCATTGTTCAACTACATAATAAATCGACTTGCTACAGTTAGCAACGCTGCTACGTCGTAGCCAGTAGCAAACTACGAAATTGCAGTATAGTTCATTCACGTTTTGTGTAGGTATTAGTATTTTTAATAATTATGTCTATTGTTTTCTAATGTTTACGCAAACTCACATACACTTTGAAATAAAACCACTTTTACGTTACAGTGAGACTCCCTGTGACCACGGACCCTGCAAAGGGTTCTAAACGTAAACATTAAATTAAATTAATGTGTAAAAAACGTGAATAGATCCGAAGAGGTTTTATTCAATATGTTTTGTCATTTGTTACCTTTCTTTGAGCCACTAAGATTCTTCTCCTCCAAGAAATTACTTTTACGATACAGATAAGTTCTTTTGCACACCTTCAGCTCTAGAATCTCGGATTACAGACCTAAGTAGTAATCTCAACGTAAAGCAAGTCATTGAATCCCAAGGGAGATAACGTTGTATAAAACTCCCAAGTCCCAAGGGAGATAATGTTCTATGAAACTCTTTTGGGAATAAAATGTTTTTGAGTTTGGAATGTTGAAATTCGTATGAAAACTGTTAGCACACGGGCATAATGCTATTCACAAAGGAGGCAAATATTTGATTGGTCTACGAAAATCTAGTAGGCTACGGTTTTGACGTAGGTTCTCAGCAAATAGGTTTACCTCTAATATCAATGTACGGGCATTGAAAAGAGTCGAGTTTTTTTTTTTTATAAAATCGAACTGGCCCCCAAAAGTAGAATAAAAAAAAAATATATAAAAAACAGTCAGTCAGAGAGCAGTCGTTCGTAGTCCATGGAAAGGACTTCTTGGCGGGAAAGTGAAGAGTCATGTCTGCGGTTTTGTTTTATTTTTGAAAATTTGTGTTATACTCGTATCGAATATTAATGTGAAATAATAGAGGATTATTAACCGTTAAGTGTTCGTGAGTGTGCATGAGTGTTGGCAAATGAAACAAAACAGTGCAACGTCACTTTTCAAATTCTCTCAAGAAGTCCGCCCGAGGACTTAGTAAAGCCCCACATCTTTTCTGAGATACTCGAGGGTTGGGAGTATATCATTTCTCACTTCTCATTTCTATTACCACTCATCATCATCATCATACAGGAAAGAAATATTGTTTATTTATGTATTACTTGTTAGAAAAATTACTTTGACACTGGCTACATGTGCTAATCGCGCAAAGCCATCAACAAAAAAAAAGAAAGTCTATGGAAAGCAATAAAAGCAAGAATTATCGAAAAATATCAAGATCTACATTAATACTAACAGGTTTTTTCTATCTTACAATAATGGCAAATGCACCAAACAAGCCATTGGCAAAAATAAAATTGGTGGTATTCCAAAGGAAATCATCGTCATCATCGTCACGGTGGATGGCAGTCCGAAGCCGTAGCAGAGGGCTACATTGAAGATTCAGTTTCCGCATCAATGAAATACGGCAACTTATTCGAATAGTAACTTTGTTGTTGATTCTTGGACACCACAGCTATCAACTTCAAAGAACGCAGCTTCACCAACGTTCACCGATCAAAACGAGACACAGACACAAGTTTCTGAATCTTTAAGTACTCAAAAAATTCCGCTACAACTTCTACAAGAATATTGCTTTGTTTTTTTTTGTATATATAATTAAATGCTTTATTTATGTCACTATGGCTATGACGGTGTGAAAAGTAGAGTATGCACCTTGGGATAAAGCATGTCTTCGTCTTGGGCGGCTTGAACCCCACGCTTCACCCAAGACTCTAAATAACTTCCTCGCTACGCTCGGGAGTTAACTCGAGTCCCTCGTTCCGCTCGGGGTCCAATATGCCACCCGTGACGTAAGAAATTGCTTTACTCCCTTGGTGCATAATCTACTATTCCAAACTTATGCAGTTTTGTAGTAGTTATGTTAAAAAAAATCAGAAACTGTTATTTTTGTTGCCTTTTCTTTCAAGTATTATAATCAAAAATAATATTTATTAGGAAGAAGAAATTTTTGTTAACCATTACGAAATAATTAATAAAAATAGCAACAGCCTCTATGGGAAAAGAAATAGTGACCAAAGTCACCTGTCAAAAAGCTAGAAGTAGCAAACTCAGAACAATAACATATTTACTCTATAGCCAGAAACTCAGATTTCTGTATCGCCTAAAATTATGTGGTGCGGATTTGATTTGGTCTTCCTGGTATATAACGCGCCGTAGGTATAATTAGCGGGCCCTCATATTCACTACTAAACAAAGAATAAGCTCCGAATAGTTATTCCGTGTTTTGTCATGTAAACGTCACGTCATTTCAAATTAGAGTAAAATAATAATTATTCGAAGCTTTATCCTTTGTTTATTTGTAAGACGCATAAATGTTTCTATGTAACCGTCGACCGTCTCAGGCCGCATTGTGAAGTGCCAAACAAACCGTTACATCGCTTAATTGTGGCGCCGCGGCGCAGTGAGCTCCCCGACGCTTGACATGGCACGTCCGTACAGAAACATAGCCAAGTACCTATAGTAAAACGAAGGCCCTTAATATTATTACATCATTACCATCATATCCTCTAATCCTTGAACAAGGTAGAGCTTCAATTAAAATAAAGAATCATATTACTCATTGGTCTCAAAAAGCGCCATCAAAATTTGATTTTATTGCTAGAAATTATTTTCAAATTCAGCATTTTGACGCCTCTTTGCTATCTAGAGCGACCGCTCGCTCTACTCTAGGTTCGGATTCATTATGGCGGCTAAAACGTTAAGCTCGTGATCTTCCCTTTAAACTAGAGGCAAAGCTTTATACGACTAGACCGTGGCTGAAGCCTTTGAAAATGGTAAAAAGTGAAAAAAAATATGATGAAATCCATTGGAAAAGGAAGAGAATGTAACAAAATGAAAGGAACAATAATTTACCGGCGATCTGAGGTCGGGAAGTGGAAGAAAATACCTTTTGATGGGCTAATATTTTCCGTAGGTCACTCAGGTAGGTATATAAGTTATCTTAAAATAGCAATAAATTGGCATCTACGCATATAATTTAAAGAAGATTCTACAACTTTCTCGAAATATTGTAGATGTCTTATTAAATATTAACTTTATTAACGTATTTAGTTGTTAATTATAGTAGTAGGTATATTTCGATTTGCAACATTTTTGTTTATCAATGTAACATGGAATCTTACGTTTTTCGAGTAATTAAAGTGTAAATTTTAATAAATAGCTCAAAATTGTACATATTGATTAAAAATATAATTTCGGATTCGAGTTTTTTTCGTTTCTTTGCATTTTCTGAGAACATTTACTAGTAATGTATATATATTTTTTACACCATCAGAAAGTAGAGATTTCAACAAACAAAAAGCTACTGACTTTTAAAAAAAAGCAGATATTTTGATGTGAGAATTTTCGATTGAAAATTGGGTGCTTTTTCGATTTTAAGTCAAAATAATGTGAAAAAATAAATATTTTAAATCAAAAAATTAGTGTGTTTGGGACATAAAAAGGCAAGTTTTCACCAAATTACGTGAAAAGAAATATTTATTGTTTAAAGGTTTATTGCTGGATGCGAGCAGCACAAAACCGGTCGTTGCAGATCCTTGGGGGAGGCCTTTGTCCAGCAGTGGACGTCTTTTGGCTGAGATGATGATGATGACGATGATGAAAGGTAAAAATAAAAAAACCAAAAACTTGGTTATTTGAATTTTCACATAAATGAGGTTATGTGAAAAAAAGGGAATACAAAAGTTGTAGATCTTTTTATTACCTACAACTTTGCCATTTAACTTTTTTCCATAGGACTTGTAGTTTTGCCGGAAATCGAGATAAACCGTTTTTTACCCTTAAAACCCCCTTCCACTTCCCGACCTCAGATCGCCCGTAAATAGTTTTTCCTTTCAATTTTGTTATATTCTCTTCCTTTTCCAATGGGTTTCATCCGCTATATTGTAAACAAGTAACAAGACAGTAGTTAGTGTTTTTTTTTTGAGACAGTTTGCTGATTGCCTCAGACGGCATTTTCAGCTTCACCGGGCTTTTTTTGGGGGCGGCGAGGAACGTAAAAGGTCCCATCAAGCCGTGTGAAACGAATTACCTTCGGAGGTTTTCTAGAGGGAACGGCATCGCGCACTAGTGCGCGTCCCCGTGCCCTACAAGGTTCCCCGAAGGGTTCGGATCGGATCGGGGGGCGGAACCACCCGAGGGCGCCTCTAAAGGCTCGGACCTCGGATCGGGTAGACCGGGCCGCGGAGGAGGAGAGAAGCGCCCAGGTACATGCCTGTACCTGGTATAGAGCGCGTGTGAACCGGTTCTTCGTACCCTTGTTCTACGAGTACGGTGTCTTAGACCTAAGCTAGTATGCATGTTTAGTGTATTCTGTAAATGTGTAGTGACATTTAGAGGATCGGGCGGGGCAGTAGTTAGTAGTTGTAGCTCGTGTAGCATTGTGCACTTGTCCATTTAGCAGGGCCTTAACGTTTGATATTTGGGTCACGTGATATTTCAGATATTTTTAGTGCTGGGATAGTGCGAATTTTATTCGCCATTCTAGTGCTGGGTGCCTAGTCTACTGCGAATTTTATATGCCATTAGCTCACTCTATCGAAAACGATATATGGACGAGACGATTTATACCTATGGCAAAATGTTACCATTCCTCGTTTATCGCATGGAGGCGCTGCATCGGCACTAAACATTGTCGTTTTCAAATGTTCAAATATTTATAACGCAAATTTTGTTGCGAACAAATTATAAAAACACAAATGTTGAAAAAAAATCCACGAGCAGGATTTGAACCTGCACCCTTCTGACGTTCCGGGTCAGGTGCTCTTCCTATTGAGCTATCGTGGTTCTAACCAGCCCGCCGAAATTATTCAACACTTTTTACTTTAAAAGCCAAAGGCGCCCATTCAATTTAGTTTTTTTTTTATTGTCGTTTTCGTTAACGTGATCAAATGGTGAATAATATTTAAAGGTCTGAAAATGGAAGCGCACTTTACCTGATACTGATGATGGTGATAAGCCATAAATTTATAAAATGAAACTGAATCAATCGAACCCTGGAACTCTATATTTGAGGGAGCGATCATGAGCGATGGTACCACTGAGATATATATTTTGCCGCATACATCAAGATATGAAAAGTTCGACGGCATTAGTTAACGCGCCAAGTCTACGATTACTAAGGTTAAGCAACTTTCGCAAAGGCTGCTCAAGGGATGGCTGGCCATTTTTTTAAAATTTTAACCTCCCCCGTTCTTTGGAAAGCACGTAAAGCTGTTGGTCCCGGCTGCATTAGCAGTCTTCAACAACCACCAATCCGCACTGGGCCCACGTGGTGGTTTGTAGCTCCTTCTCCTTATCCATCCATAGGGAAGGGTCGTGCCCCAGCAGCCGGGACATAAAATGAGCTGGTGATGTAATGATGATGATGATAATAATAAAACAAATAAAACTTCGTAACACTTTTTAATGAACCAACAATGAATAATTGGTCGTTTCACTGCATTAAGACCTTTTTTACATCAAAGCATAAACAATTAAACTTTACTCCCGGACTCCTAAACCGAGCCATCTAGCATAACGAGTTTGTATCGTTCATAACTTTAAAACATGTACAAATGACCAAAAAATTCAAAACATAAGCACATGAGCCTAATGTTGAATATGCCAGCGACAAAACTGCATAAAAAATTTTGGTCATTCATACATTTTTTTTAAAGACAATACAAACTCATTATGCTAGGTGGCTCGATTTCATAATAAATTAACGACTTCTACAAGTAAAAAATGCAATAAAAATATATCATAGCCATGTAGCCTAATAAGTCATACATAATATAATTGTAGAACTAAATTTTAAACGAAAAAAGAGTATTTCTCATAACATAGTGTAGAGGCGTAAAATAAATAATGTATAGTAATTAGCACACAATGATTATTGATGAAAGATTGAAATTTCATTTAAATAAAATCTTACGGCCGCACTCAAGCACAGACTTTCCATAAGCTTCATTATTACTTAATTTAGCACCGATAATTTTTCATTGTAAATAAGTTTACAAAACTAACTCCAACCTTGACTTTTTAAAATTAAAAATTAAAGGTACAGTCAACAGCAAAAGTAGCTGACCACATAAGTGGATCATGTTTGAATAAATTTTTTCCCTTCTCGCTTCCTTCACAGGACCACACATGCTGGTCCTCGGTGTCTCCGGTTTACTGTAGTAACTACCTACTCCGTCGCGACCAAAGTAATTTGGTGAATAATTTATTTTTCACACCACAAAACAACGGAATGCTCTTCCAACACTCCCAACACCTCCCTCTTATAGCATAGGGTCGTGTACAGTTGACATATTACTCAGTCATACACCATATAAACCCAATAAATGGAAGTAAGTAGTAGCTAAGTAAGTGAGTGAGTGAGTGAGAACGAGATGTCAGCACAGCAGCAACTTGCGATTCGGTAAAGAGAGGACGGCTAGTAAGGCACAATCCTGCGCCACTAGCTGTCTGCATTTGGACTTCAGGTGAGCGAAGTTTCTTTTTATTGGCTAACTTCGCAATAAAAAAACAACAAAAATGTCACAATAGTTTTATTAGAAGTTTATATGTTGAACAAGTAGGTTTAGCAAGTTTTATTGTCGACTGTACTGTCTCTGAGTGCGGCAGTTTATAAGTCTTTTTCAAGACAACTCTTTGTTATTATGTTTCAGATATATATATATATATTTGAATATATCATTACTTTCATCAATATATGGTTAAAAATTAGGTGAGAATGTACAGATGCCATCCCCCAATTCTGCTATTTATTTTGATCTGAAACGAATCTGAAACACAACCAAAATCAACTCTATAGTTTCAACTAACTATAGCAGAATACGAAAATGTTGAAACTATAGCGTTCTCGTATTCTAATATATAATATATTACTATATTTTCGTATACTATAGTTTCGTAGTTAACAGATAAGAAAACGTTGAAACTATAGCGATTCGTTTCAGATCAAAATAAATAGCAGAATTGGGAGCACATCAGTCTATCCAAAACTGTTAATTTTTTTCAGTCAATGTTCAATCATAAGTCCTATGACTTTGCCATTTATGCCTATGCATAAAGTTTAAAGTCTAATGAGGTAATTTGACAGTTTGTGGTTCTGATGTGCAGCCGTGCGTACAGATGCTTGCACATCAGCCTATCAAAATCTGTCCAATTTCTTCAATACATTTTCAACCATATGCCTTAACCGTAAGGTTCAAAGTCTATTGAGGAAATTTGACAGTTGGTGACGTGCAGGCGTGTGCGTACATCCCACTGCTTGTTAAAGGGTTTAACAAACTTTTTGTATGTATATATCCAAATTGTGCCCCAAAATTGTACAGTATAAACTAAAACTGAAATAGTATCGATTCTTAAATAAAATATGTATTTTTTTTTTGTGTATTTACTTGTATGAGATATGTATGTATAAACAGACAGATATTGTAACAAAAAGTTTTAATTTCACAACAAATTATTATAAATATAACAAGAAACAGCTTAGTTTAAAAATTCGTAAGACATAAAAACGTTTACATGAAATATAAAGAGATTCAATTTAAGGCATCTTATAGCACTCTTAGACCACACAATAAAATGAGCTACTACTTTAATAAGCTACTCGATGGGTCTTACTCATTATATTAGACTTAAGACAACTCCTTAATCTAATAGTATTTTATAGTCTGTCCAAACTATGATACTCATTACCATAGAAACCAGACAATATCACTGCATATCAAGCCTAAAAACACCTAGCATAAATTAAAAAAAAATTAGATAAGACCGCATATAAAATTTGAATGCCGAACATGATGAGATGAAACAAAGTTCAATATCCACACCAAAAATACATTGAAAAAACAACTTTACCGCATTATCACAAGGTGCAATATTCAGACTTAAATACATTGAAAATATAACAATTTACTTACATTAACCCCCTTACAAATAAACAGAATAAGCTCCGAATTGGTATTCTGTGTTTGGTCTCTTTTACTCTAATTTAAAATGACGTTTACATGACAGGAGCAAAACACGGAACAACTATTCGAACATTATTCTTTGTTTAAAAGAAATATCAAATTAGGTTTAAGTCAATTCTGAATTAAACTTACAGTGCCTTACAAATAAACAAAGAATAAGCTCTGAATAGTTATTCCGTGTTTTGTTCCTGTCATGTAAACGTCATTTCAAATTAGAGTGAAAGAGACCAAACACGGAATAACTATTCGGATTTTATTCTTTGTTTATTTGTAAGGCACTATGGGGCTTATTAATAAACAAAGTGTAAGCTTGGAGTAGTTACTCCGTGTTTTGTCTCTTTTCATCATCATCATCATCAGCTCATTTATATGTCCCCACTGCTGAGGCACGAGCCTTCCCTATGGATGGATAGGGAGAGCGGGCCGTAAACCACCACGCGGGCCAATGCGGATTGGTGGTTGTTAACGACTGCTAATTCAGCCGGGACCAGCGGCTTTACGTGCCTTCCGAAGCACGGAGGAGCTCGAGATGATAAAGTTTTGGTCACCCATCCGATGACCGGCCATTGTGAAAGTCCAGCTCCCCTGCGAGCTTGTCTCTTTTACTCTAATATAAAATGAAGTTTACATGACGGGAACAAAACACGGAGTAACTACTCCAAGCTTACACTTTGTTTATTAATACGGGGGTATAAGTTTAATTCAGAATTGACTCCCATTGCTATATCGCGGTTTGTTATAAGCATACTACACATTAACATTAACTTTTCTCTGGACCAATGTTTATAGTAATATCGCCTGCCACACCATTCTCATCGAGACCATTCCTACTGATAGTGATGGTAATGGTTCTATCGTCTCTCTCTTTGGGATACTCTGTTTCTGGGTTTTGTTGCGGCGTTCCATCGTGTTCGTTCATTAAAGAGTCCCCCAGGGAGGTGTCTTGGGTCTTCAACATTAGAACGGGGGCCGTGTGTTCCTTATCTATGGGGATGACGGGAGGCTCTTCGCCGTTGACGTAGTGAATTGGATAATGTAGTTTCAGCTCGCTTTTAAGACGGAACCTCTTGAAGCATACTGTGCACCTGTTGGGGAAATTGTATCAATCAGCGTTGGGTCGTTATTACTTTTTTGCGCATAGTAAACAGTTAGATTAATTAGTAAACATCTTGAACGGATAATGCTAGTTCGCGATTGTGCCTAAATTGAATTAAGTAATTTTTAAAAAAATTTACTTTTTACTTTTAAGTGCTAATTGCTGCACTGAAGCTGAATTAAATATTTATAAAATACAGTGAAAAAATTAAACGCCCACCCGACCCAGCCAGGAATCGAACCTGGGTCTTCCGCAATCCGGGCGGCTGCACTGACCGCTATGCTACCGGGAAGGCTGACGTAAGCGCTTGTTCCGAAAAAAAATATTGTCATAAAGAAGTCCACATAAATTTTTGTCTATGTTCTTCGAACTTTAGGTGAATTAGCCCTACCTATTCCGATCACTGATTATTACTGATCGAAAATTATAGCCTTCTGTAGCGGTCAAAACGTTAAAAAAATAAACAAAAAGTAGTCTACTGACTGATAGATGTTCTGTCCGACGTGCTGGCGCGTGTGCTTGACGAGGTCGTTGCTCTGCGAGAAGGCGCGCTCGCAGAACGAGCAGCGGTAAGGCTTCTCGCCCGTGTGGATGCGCGCGTGCCGCATCAGGTGGTCGCGGCTGATGAACCTACCGATAACAAAAAAAATATCTTGTAACTACATATAGCATCATCATCAGCTCATTTTATGTCCTCACTGCTGGGGCACGAGCTTTCCCATTATTCTCAAGTTAATTTTTACTTTGACTTTGACACCTTACCTCATGTGGACGCCCATGTGCGTCGTGATGGCACGTCATCTTATCTCATAGTGGACGCCTATATGCGTCATGATGGCACGCCATCTTATCTTATAGTGGACGCCTATTTGCGTCGTGATCGCGTGTCATCCTGATCTCATAGTGGACGCTCATATGCGTCGTGATGTCACGTCATCTTACCTCATGGTGCAAGTATCGCAGGCGAAGGGCTTCACTCCCAGGTGGATGAGCGAGTGCTTCTTGAGGGAGCTCGGCTTTGTGAACGCAGCGCCGCACTGCTCGCACTTGTACGGGTGGACGCCTGTGTGCGACTTTATGTGGCACGTCATCTGGCCTGCACCAATACAGTTCTTCTTTCAATTTATTAATAAAAATAGCCTATACCTGTCCCACTGCTGGGCAAACCCTCCTTGAAATCAAGTCATCACTGTAATTGATGGGTAATGGCTTCAACAGAACACGCGCAGCGAGTATCGTAAATTATAATTTTTAAAGCACAATGGTGCATTGAAGCGGAATCTTTATCGAATGCAAAAACGTTACGCCTAGTTTGAAATGCAATAAATGAACAAACGTAATCAACATTTTAGGACATTAAATAGGCTGTTAAAACAACAAATACTTATAGGCAACTTTTTTAAACTAGGAAAAATTGAATAAAAATAATATAGTACACACTATATTGACATGAACTAATCACATTCAATTAATAAATTACCTCTGTGTTTATTATAATAATACTAGCTTTTGCCTACAAATTTTCCGGAACTTCTATGCATGGCATCCTATCTGTCATATTCGAGATTATACAGATATAATCAAATACCCAGCATATTACCTTTGGTGTAAAATGTTTTAGGACAGAGCGAGCAGGAGTATGGCTTGACTCCAGTGTGACGCACCATATGCTGGCGCAGGTTGGAGCTGTTGTTGAAGCCCTTGCCGCACTTCGAGCATAGGTATGGCGTTTCACCGGTGTGGGTCCGCAGGTGGTCTTTGAGACTGCACAGCTGAGTGAACGCTGCAATTATGTGCACATGTTACAAATTAACATCTTCATGTCAAGCATCTTACCGCTGGGCTCAAGCATTCCCACATGAACTAAAGCACATGGGGAGACCAGGCCCAGCATGCTGGCCCAATGCGGTTTCCTAGGTTCAAACATTAACTATTTACAGTTATTAAAAATATATTGCATAATTCTAAATCTACTTTAAACAATGGGTTTGGAAATTTTGTAAGAGCAAACTCTTTTTTATTTTTTATGATGACAATTAAAAAATTATACAAAATGTTTGAAGGATTTGGATGAAATTCATGCATTTATATCAGTGATGACATAGTTTTAAGCGTACATTGTGTCCGAGTACATTTGAACACAAAAAATATTATATCTATATAATAAAAAGCAACTAAGTATATGTCTGGCTCTTCTCTACATCAAAGACTGCATTAAAAATGTTGAAGTTGATTTACACAATATTTAAAATGTAAAAAAAATTTTTAAAGCTACTGTGAGTAAGCTGATTTAAACAAAAACATATTACACTTTAGTTTAATAATTAATATATTATACCAAGAATTGAATTGAGTTACCTTTGCTGCAAAAAGAACAAACATTTGCCTTTATTCCGTCATGTCTTCTTAAATGGTCCTGCAGTTGATCTTTACGTGCATATTTTTTTGGGCATTTGTCACAGGCAAATGGTTGATTTGAACAATGCAAATTCATGTGTCGCTTCAAAAAAGCTTTTAATTTAAACTGTTTATTACAAATATCACATTGAAATATCATCCGACTGTTTTTTTGATTATTATGTTTCTTCTTATGCATAGCCAGTGATCTACTTTTACTAAAAACCATATTACATTCAGAACACCTGAATTCTGTATCTATTTCAATTTCTAGTTCAGTCTTGATCTCAGCATTAGAATGGTTCTTCATGTGCTCCAAAAGGAGAGGTTCTGTATTAAATGTTTCAAGACATATCTCACAACTATGAGACTTAATACTGCATTTTGCCTGGTGTTTAACTAGAGAGCTCTGTTTACGAAACAATTTACTGCAGAATTGACATGATAAAGATGGCATTTCATGAACTACTAGATGTTTAAGAAATTTATTTTCTTTAGTAAAATGTTTCTGGCATTTGTGACATTCATACACTTTCTCTTCAGACTCAGATTTTAGGTAACTTTCCTCTGGCAGGAAGTCATCATAATTTTCAAAATGATCATCTTTTTCAGTCTTGAATTCAACTTCAGTTTTAATTTCATCTTGTTTTGACTCATTATTTTCTATGCCTACATCTGGTATGGTAGGCAGTAATATTTTAAATCTCTCTTCAGCATCAATTGCCTGCTTTCGAAAACTGTATATAAAATGCAAAGCCTTTGCACAATCTCTACATACATTTTGAGGCAAGCCATCGTCGTTTGAAACCTAAAAGTTTTTGTTGTTGTTGTTAGTACTTATAAATAAGTGTGAATCATTTAATGAATAAGTTCCTTACGATGAATCACAAATATTAATTTTATTTAAATGTCTAAACAAATAATATAAAGACGTATAAGAGGTTCTTTAGTTTTGCATTTATTCATTTTTAATATATTTAAAACACACAAACTTACTCGTATTGATAAACAATCCAATAACAATTCTGCTAATGATATGTTGTTAAAATTTTCTTCGAATTGCAATGGTTGATACAAGCATAATAAATCAATATTATCTTTCATACAAGTTCGACAAGCTGCAATAATATGGAACATTGTTCGCAATTGATTAAATAACGACGAAATTGTATTAATAACTTTTCAAATATTCGAATAAAAATAAAGTCCATCTGTCACTTTTCTTGTGTCTTGTTTTGTACACTGTACAGAAAATATATATTATATATAATATAACACTGTGTCACTTGTGGTGTGGTCCATAGACTATGTATAATATGTGTGATGTGTGGTCTGTGCTTGTGGTACCTTTTTTTGTTTAATTTTTTAGTTCTATTCCTCTCATTTAGAGAACGCCAATGGACCAATACCATACAGCCAAATTTACAGCTATTTTCTAGGTTTTGATGCTCTCATTACGAATGACTAACTCCCGTTCCCAATAACCTATCTTCAGTTATTGATAGATTGCTATCGATGGAAAACAGTATATTTCATTAAAAACAGTATTGAATATAACAAAATCTAAAGCAAAATAGTATGTTTTGGCTAATTAGAGCCAAAATTATGTGATCTTTATTATGTGAAACATCCTTTCGTCGTACCTCTGAACTTTGAAGGAGCTCCCCTTGATACCAACCCGACTATTGGGATCCTTGGCGTCGATATTTAGAGTGATGTTCAGTTTATACTGCTATAAGAGCTCATAGTAAGGGGGCAGAGTCTGTTAATTCCATTGCAGTTCTAAGTCACAATTACTTGTATTAGACATATTTTTAATGCCAAAAAACTTAATTACACGTGTAGATTTTTATAAAATATCCGTAAAAAATGCCTATCCAAACGTTAATCCCTGAAATTCGGCGGATTATCAAATCTGTTATCTTTGGTAGGTAAATTTACTGACAGATTGCTGTCAAAATGTTATAGGGACGCCAAATGTTCCGTTCCCATACAAATTTCTATCTGCGGGATGTGACAGACCCCCCCACCGATAGATAACGTGGGCGGATAAGATTCCTTACTTTCCGATAGTTTATTGGGACGGCAAAAACAGAGACAGATATTTTTTTCTATCTCCGGTATGCTAAAACTGGTGATAGATAGGATATTGGGAACGGGCGTAAGCTAAAAGAAACAATATTAAAAAACTAGAATAAGTAATATTTTACCTTTGATATATGCAATCATAGATGTTGACGACTGGAAATATTTATTTTTGGAAAGCAGTGGTAAAACTAATCGTCAATTTAGTTTCCGCCAAGGGAAATCAACGGAGGAAGAAGTGACTCTTCTTAGTTACTGACAAAGTCATGTCTCACCTTGACCAAGATCGATGCTGTGTCGGTATTTTTCTTGATTTGACAAAGGCGTTCGATATTGTAGAAATATCCTTTCTTACCCTTGCGTATTCTTTATATTATTTTGAGATTGGGATCCATTCTAAGAAACACATACCTATGTGTAAAGTACCTACTTTACTTCAAATTACCATATTTTATTGTAATACTTACACACATGCGTTTATTTCAGATGATCAATTTAAACATTACTAATACAAAATGACTAAGGCAATATATATAACAAGTAAATTTAACTTATCAAAGCAAAAGTAAGGAATAGACTTTCTTTTTAGACTACATATTTTTCCTACTGATAGTTACCTGAAAATATTCAAATTCGTTCCAGACCTATATTTCTTTTAATTTAAACCAAAGGTCAACCAACGTAGTATTTAAAACAAAGGTCAAACAAAGGTTAACAACCATACATATAAAATTCTTCTAATTCAATATTTCAACATTCGACATGGTGTCGATTATATTATTTATTTTGTAGTCGAAAAAACTCAGTTCGTACGGGATTCGGGGTTGCGCGCTAAATTGGTTTTCCAGCTACTTGTCAGAGAGAGGGCAATGTGTCAAGCAAGATTGGCGACCTTATAAGCAGAGTTCAGTCTGTATCATTTGGCATCTCTCAAGGTAGTATCTTAAGACCCACCCTATTTATCTCGAACAACATGGCAACATTTTAGGCTGAATGTCAGCCAGTAACAACCATAGATTAAATTCCTATATTCCAACAATACCCTACATCGGATCTTTATAGAGAAGCCCAAGTCTTGAATGTCCGCAGATTGTTTTTGATGAGAGCTTCAATGCTTATGCACAAAGAAGTTGTAAGGTTACCAAAGTATAGTGAGCTACTTAATAGGAGAACTTTCAAGGTTCCTACTATTAGAGTAAAGGCCATCTTTGCACAACGTTTTAGAGCATTTCTTTTCCCACGCATTTACAATAATCTGGTCAAAGTGTGTGATATAAAGCATTGTCAACTTCAAATAGTCAAATCAATAATTCTGTCCCTGCTATTGACTTGGGATTACGCTCAATCCGAAGAAATTTAAAAAGTTACGACTCAATCTGGCCTTCCATCAGATAGTGGACGGCATTAGTGCTTACCTATCACTGCTGTCCGATCCCAAGAATAAATCACAGGGCTACCCTGAGCCACACACGCACTTTATTCATTCTACCTTGCGCATTGCACCGTCCAATAATTTATTTATTTATTTTTTGTTATTGTCAGAATCATACTGTGTAGTTATTGTTTGTGACGAATAGCCACATTGTTACCCTGCTAACCCTAAAGAATTGACCCCCACGAGCCAGGCCTAGCCTATAATATGGGAGTCATTGTACACTCTTACTATTAATTCTTACTATTAATCACACGGCTTACTATTAATTTTTGGTAAATAAACATTTTCATTTTCATTTCGTTTCATTTTCAAGTTTGCCCTTAGAGCATTAAACCAACTAATGCTCTAAGAGTTTGCCTAGCTTGGGCTTGGGAATGATTATTATATCTATTAAGTACTTTGCCAGAAAAAAGTTTTTCGAAATATCTGCGCCGCTTTGCAGTACTTAGTAGCAGTCTAGCAGTAGCAATTAAATTCATTTACCTGCACATGTTTCCTTTTACTATCTTCAATTACTACCATCGTTAGAGCATTAAATGCTCTAAGCTAACATCATTCATCATTTTAATTAAAAAATACTGTTTGTAGGCAAGGCTGTATAGGTTACATCCTTGTTCTAAAAGAGAAAATAAATAAGACTAAAGTGTCAATGTCAGTCAGTCCAGGATTACAGGATTTTAATTTAGATTATTAATTGGTTCATGGGCTTCTTGATTAAAAATAAGTGGCTGCATTTAATTTACAGTGGACCGAAATGGACAAACTTATATTTGTTGGTGACTGGGTGAAGGACAGAGTTTTAGGATCTGGAAGCTTTGGTGTGGTAGTTCTTTGGAAACATCCAAAGACTCAAGATAGACTTGCTATTAAAACGTGCAAATGGGGTGACGAACTTTCTGAGAAACACAAAGAAAGATGGACTAAAGAAGTTGAAATGTTGCAAAATTGCCGCAACCCCAACATAGTCGCGACAAAACCGTTACCCCCAGAATTCAAGGAAGGCTTACAATCTGTAAATCCTTCTAGATTACCAATTCTATGTATGGAGTTTTGTGCTGGAGGTAATTTAAGACAGCATTTAAACCTTCCCGAATCTTGTAATGGCTTAAGAGAAATACAAGTACGTCAAATATTGAATGATTTGAGGAATGGTCTTCAGTTTCTCCACAGCAATAAAATAACACATAGAGATTTAAAACCTGAAAACATTGTCATACACATTTTAGATAATGAAAATGGGACACAAGGTAAAAAGAAAGTGATCTACAAACTCATCGACCTTGGTTATGCTAAAGAAATAGATTCCAACTCTGTATGTGCTAGTTTTGTAGGAACTTTACAATATTTAGCACCAGAGATATTTTACAGTAAAACCTACAGTAACTCAGTAGATTATTGGTCATTTGGTCTCCTTGCATTTGAGTTGATTTGTGGCACTCGGCCATTTCTTCCATTCATGGCCCCAGTGCAGTGGATTCCACATGTAAAAGCCAAAACACATGATAACATCTGTGTGTATGAAACATTTCATGGTGACATAAAATATTCTAATGAAATCTTTCCTGAAAATCATATAACCAAGCCCTTAAAAGCATTGATTGAAGAATGGTTAAAGGTTGCCCTAGAGTGGGATCCCAAATTAAGAGGGAGAGATGCTCCTTCAAAAGTAACATTCAATATACCCTCAGAGGAAACAGGCACTGCAAGTAAAGTGATTATTTTTAATCTTCTGGAAAATATCTTATCCAGAAAAATACTAAAAGTGTTCTCAGTTGCTACACTGTCACAGTTTGCTTATGAAATTACTGACAGAACTACACCCATGATGTTAAAAGACTGGATTGAAAAAGACAGTGGTATAACAGTTCAAGAACAAATTTTAATTTCACAAAGTAATTATGCAAATGTTGATATTGAAGATGTTCTTGTTAAGTATTGGGAAGAAAATGTTAATAATATGATTTTCCTCTTCAGTAAATCATACCTAGTTAAAGAACATATAGAAGTCAAGGTACCTGAGCTGGTACAGAGATATATTAAACCTTCAGTGTCTCCAGAGCTATTACAAAATTTCAAAAACTGTCAGAATTTGTATAAAAATGCCTTTTATTTTGTTATGGCCCAAATGGAAATCTATGATTCTCTTATTAAGGGTCTTTTTGTAAGAGCTGAGTCACTGAAAGGTGAAAGTAAAGATTTACTTCTCAGACATAATGTTGTTGATAAGAACATAGGTAAGCTACAGGTCAAAGAAGAAACTCTAAAAAGATTTGGTGATAAGGGAAAAGAGCATGTAAGTAATTTAAAGGAGAATGGATTAGGAACAAATCTACTGGGTGGATTTGAAAAGATATTTAAGGAAGTTAATGATCTGACTGAAGACAGTAGTAAATTAAAGAATGCATGGGTACAGCTCACTGTTAGAGTTGAATCTGCAGCTAGACGTCGGATAGAAGGGCTCTCCACAGATCTGAATAGTTTTGTTACCAAATACAATTACCAAGCTCTATTTACCAAGGCTCAAAGCACATATGTTGCTTACAAGAAAGTTGAAAGTTACAATGATTCTAAAAGCAGAGAAAAAGTTTTTGAGATTATACAAGTGACTAAAGACTGTATTAAATTAAGAAACAGAATACTGGCTGAAATGCGTCATCAAACATTTTACCTAAAAATAATGGATTTGAGTACTGAACTTTCCAAAATTTCTGATGTTATTGCCAACGCTTCAGATTATTCAGATAAAATAAGTGCTAAAACAGACACTTTAACGGATCAGCTATCAAATTGCATGTGGTCTACAATGAGTGTTTTAATCAGAGATGCAAACAATATTGCTGATCTTCCTTATAGTGTTGTTTCAATACAGAAAAGTAATTTTAAAATTGGTGAACCAGTATCCCAACATTGTATGAAAATTGTGGACACCAACAGAGTTCAAGAAGATGATTACCTTAAATCTCTTATTGAGGAAAATTTAAAATTGAGACAAAATCAAATTCAACTGACCAACAAACTGAAAATTTCTAAGAAGTCATTGGAAAATAAAGCTAGTTTAGACTTCAGCTTCTTAAATGATTGATTATCATGTTATTTTAAATAAAAAATATTTTTTGTTACTTAACAAATAGTATATTAACAAAAACTATGTGCCTTATTAATCTTATATTAATTTTATGAAAAAGTGTTATTAAAATCTATTTGTTGAAATTTACATTCAAAACAGTTTTGTTGGTGTAAAATGATGTATACTTAATTATTCTTCGAATTTAGTTATGAAAGTTATATCATTATATTATTATGACATCACAAAAATGCTGGAAAGTCTAGTCGTAATATAAAGCATTTATGGATAATTTACTAATATAAGAGGATTATAATATGGAAAGTTTGGTGCTATTTAGATGTTAATGACATATTTTATACTTAATATGTGAATGTATAGAATTATTAATGTTGGCAATTATATAAAAATGTTGTTTTTCTATGTGTGTTACTAATGTAGTATTAATTATTAAGATTGTTTTTTTATAATTAAAAACTTTACAGTTATATTTTGTATTG
The DNA here is from genome assembly GCA_963082485.1 of Eudonia mercurella. NCBI lineage: Eukaryota > Metazoa > Arthropoda > Insecta > Lepidoptera > Crambidae > Eudonia > Eudonia mercurella. Next base: position 2,653,241 of record OY720036.1, on the reverse strand, counting down.
TTTATTAATCACTATTTTATCTAAGTTATATTTGTGTTACAATTTATTTACAAATTAGTATCCATAGGTAGAAGTGAATTCAGTCAACCAATTTTTGAAACTATCAAACACTTTTTGCAGTTGTTTAATATCGGATGGTGTTTGAAGATATTCGTCTGGAGCAAACCTAGGTTCAGGGCACCCACTTACGTGCAACCATATAGCAAACGTTGCGTCTTCCAGATTGGCGACGGAGCGTCGGCATAGGCGCGCTGAGGTCATGCAAATCGCTACCAGCGAATCTAAACTGCCAATACATACGACACGGGGTTTTTCTTTACGCGCTGCCAGAAAATAGTTCCTTAGCAGTGTCTCCGCTACGTCATCTAAATCAACTTGCGTTCCCGCAACGAGGTCTATGTACCGAGCTACGTCCTTCATCGCTTGTTTTTCCTCGTTATTTGTAACAGCGGGCTCCATAGCTCGCTGCAGCAAATATTCAGCAATATCATCCTCATATTCGCCGTAATCACCGCGACATACGGTCCCAAATAGGTTCGCAACGTTATTAGAAACGTGTTTCTTAAAATCCATCCCCTGTGCCCATATTGCACTCTGAAGTTTTGTTCTATCGTTGTTACAAAGAATTACTCCACTCTCAATTGATGACAATACTGAGGATGTTAGTTTTTGATGATAAGAATGAAGAGGTAATGGCAGGAAGCATACACCCCCAGAACATGCAATCAAAGCTATCGAAGCAACGGTATTAGAAGTTCCTAATGACAACGATGTGTCCGCAAGCTTGGCGCCTTCTTGCATTATTGCTCCTACAAATCCAGTATCCAAACCCATTGCTAAAACATGTATTATGTGCGAGCCAGTCAGTGCAGACGCCTTGGCACTGGTTAAACTTAACAGAAGCGTAATTTTTAAGTGTATTAAGCAATTAATTGGGCAAACGTTAACGCCAATAGTTGATGCAAGACAGTAAATAAACTTCCATGGTGTACCTTCACAAGCTTCATACAATTCTTTTATATCACGTGGAACGACAGCAGTCACCGGAGCGAGCAAAGGAGCTATGATTTCCATAGACCATACTTCTGTGTGTTTTTTCAACACAACTGCGTTAATCGAATAAAACGAGCCAAGTTTTACTTTAGATCTTAGATCGTCAACTATTTTAAAAGTTATTGGCAGTATGTCATTTCTAAGATTAAAAGTGACAGTCACTTGTTCCCCACATCTTCGTAAACCACTGTTTTCGTAAAGGCTACTTCTGCACACACAACATTTGGGCGGCACTTTCGGTATACATCTCATAATAATTTCATTCCCGTCGCATTCTTCAGGACAGGACCAAACTGTATGATAAACGTACGGTGATTGCTTCGACACATCAACAAGTTGGCCTTTGAAGCAAATAAGGCTTCTGTGTGTTCGAGGCGAGGGCTCAACCATTAGCTGCGAAACATTTTTCAATCGTAATATAACGGCAACTTGACTCATTTGAACTGACTCTATCAGTTCGTTTTCTAAAGCTCGCAAAGAAGAAAACAGTATTCTATTACAAAAACGCTGCCACTTTAATGGTTCCAACAATAACAATTTTCCAAGTGCAGGGAACACGTCATGCAAATCCATAACATCAACCTCGAGATGATATCGAAATGGAGGGAACTGAGACATTGTTTCCAAAGTTAAGCTGTTTACAAAGGCTTCGCTCTGATTTTTCATGTCAAATAAAATGCGCCTTCCATCTAGATAGAGCAAAAGTTGAGCCTGTTGTTCCATTGCTAGTCAAATTTCTTAATGTAGGTACCTAGTTTTTGAATAAAAGGATCCGTATTTTCTGGTATTTCCCTCCACCAGCTTTTTCCATGCCCACAGATTAAAGTAAATAGGTACCTACCATAGATTCACATTTTGTCATAGATGATGCAAACTTCTTGGCGGCTAGCTGTTAAGCTAGCTGCGCTGCGAGCGCGTTTATTCGCGATGTCATTACGTCAACAAAAAAAAGACTTTGTATGGTAAAATTGCAACTCAGCCCAGAAGAGGGGGTGCGGCGTGGGATTTCGGATATTTACGTGTATTTAAGTCACTGGTGCTAGGCGCTGAATAGGTCATATACATTAAAAGGACTAGTGTATACTACCATGTTTCAAGTGAATAAATGATTTATGATTCATTACCACTAGCTTCCCGGCTGTCATCGCTTATAATTTCAATGATAATCTATGTTTTTTTTGGCGAAGAAAGTTGTAACGAAGACTGGGCTTAAAGTACTGGTAGCCAGCCAGTGTTTGAAAATTAATAGATAGGTTCATAGGTAGAAAAAATAACTTTTTCTAATAAGTAAGTAACTTTTTCTAACTTGTTTTGTCCTATGATTATTTACATATAATTTAACGCAAATATTGTTGCGAACAAATTACAATTTAAAAAAAGACAAAGTGTTGAAAAAAAACCACGAGCACAAAATTTGCGTTAAACTTCAATATTTGTAAAAATATTATGATCGGATATTGATGACGTAGTTGTCGACATTGAATAGGGCTCCTTTGGCTTATAAAGTAAAAGTAGATAGTGTTGATTAATTTTGGCGAGTTGGATTGAGCCACGATAGCATAGTTGGCAGTACACCTGACCCGGCATGTCATGGCGTGCGGGTTCGAATCCCGCTTGTGGATCTTTTTTCAACACTTTGCCTTTTCAAAAATTGTTTTGTACTATTAAATCTTGAGTATTATTTTATCCTATAAGTCCAAACATAATATCCCGCAAAAGCTACTGGCCATATAATGATAATCACTCTATCTTCCCATGTAACTAGCCATGAGCTCATAATTTATAAGTTCTCACTCGGTTTGCGATTTGTACCTAATTTACCAATTAAATATAAACATGTTTGAATCATCGATTTGTGACTATGCTGTGATATTCTCACAAGTAGTAGGTAAGTATTGCAGCGATAATTTAGTGACATTATTTGGCGCCTACACGTTAAACTTTAACCCACGCATCGGTTAAGCAAGGTCAGTAAACAATTAGCCATCGGCAACAGAGTCTTTATGAACGGAAATGCCGAATCGAATATGCAAATCGTATCGAACTTTAAATCTCCTATAAGTATCTAGTCTGTGGTCGTATAGGCTTACTCGCTTGGCTGTTCATTCATTGTAATTGAGTAAGCTTGTGCCCTTAAGTGTTACGCGCACTTTGTAAATTGCTTGTAAACTTTTAATATTGATTTTTTATATCTACGCAACCGCTAATCGGTACCTACCTGAAAAGGTTCGAAACAAGATAAAATAAGATTACATATCTTCGTAGGTAGATATAAAGTATTTCATTTCAACAGGTATTTTTATTTATATTGTAGAGTGTTATTCAAATTAAATTATAATAGTTCTATCAACTTCTCTAAATAAGTTAATGTGCTATAGGGATAGAAACGGCGTTTACTAAAACTTCTTTACTCATTATTTTAACATGGATTCAAATGTACAGTCGATAGGTTAAGACGAACATGGTGATATGCCCTAAAGTAACACGATTAACATATTTTGTGAGCAAGTGTACATGAACGGAGCGGGGCAAGTGGGCGGAGTGAGCGTATTTTTCAAGCGGAATTCGGGCGCGGGCGGCATCGTCGCGTGGGGCGCCGTGCCGGGGCGGCCGCGCGAGCGCACTCCATGCCCGAGCACGACAAGTACCAGCTGCGTCCGCGGGCCGCGCGCTCCCGCGAGCCGCGCGCCCGCCGCGCGCCGCAGCCGCTCAGCAAGTACCGCCGCAAGACCGCCAACGCGCGCGAGCGCAGCCGCATGCGCGAGATCAACCGCGCTTTCGAGACCCTCCGCCGCGCCGTGCCTGCCGCCGTCGCCGGCACCCCCGTCCCCTGCGAGAAACTCACCAAAATAACCACCCTGCGGCTCGCCATGCGCTACATCACGTCCCTATCCGCTGCACTTAGAGATCCAAATTCGGAAGCTGACACCAGGCCGGAGCGCTGGCCGTCGCCCTACTGCTCCGATCTGTCGGAGTTCTCGACGGAATTAGAACAGGAGACCACTTCCGAGTTCGCCGAGGACTCCCTTTCGCCTTTCGACTCGTTCTTCGCAGAATTCGATTACGAGTACATAGACAGGACGTTTGCGTGACAGTGAAGTGTTGTGATGTTAAGGACAATCTTATGATTAGGTATTTGTAATTCTCATTTTGCCATATTACAAATATAATAAGTATATTTTTATTTTACTCGAGTTGTATTCAGAGATTTATTTATTTTGTAATAAAGTTTAGCTGTTATCGTTAACTTTTTAAGTTCTTAATTTACCTTTCTTAAATTCCGACTTCATTCCGCAAACAAAACATTCGTTAAAACTTCCTTAAATGTATTAACATAGACCCAATGATAGTCCAGAAACGACAAGGAGAGCCGACCCAAAATAAAAATGGGATTAAGGCCGGAAAAAGAAGAAGAAAACAAAACTAGGATATACTTAATTAGCGTGCGTTAGATGAGAATTTGATCAATGCTGATCTATTTTACCAAAAAATTAAATCTCGGAACAGCTGTTTAAAATCTCTACCGACCTTTTTCAAATTTAAGATGACCAAAAAACTCACTAAGTAATAGTAGGTATAATAATTATTTCTGAATTACTTACAACTACCGATCGCCCGCGACTTCATCCCCGTAAAACACCGTCTTATCTCTGGCCAACGTTATGGCACTTTATGGAATTTTATGCAATGCAATTCCTTATTCTGTGGTTATGATAAGGTATGGAAAAGGACCTGCGTGTAAAATTTTAGCGCTTTAGGTGTGTTTGGGCTGTGAGATTTTGTTCGTTCACAGACGAGACTTTTTTAAATACCTTTGTAAATTTGTTGGTAGGTGTTTTCTCTCGCTTTCGTCTGCCTTATTTGCTATAGAGCGAAGAAACATGAATAGACTGAAAATGGATAGATTGAATTGTGTCCTACTTCCGAGAGTTTTCAGTGACAAGATTGTCACTGTTAGCGAAACTAATACAATGAGGAAGCACTCGTTATTTATTAATTTTTATTTTAAAACTGGAATTTATATAATATTAAATCATAGTGTGCGAAATATTGTCACGATATTAAAAAAAAGCACTCTTGAGTGATTTCACCATGAGTTTGGAAGAGCTTATACATATAAGAAAATAGATAAGCAGTGCCCGAAGCAGAGCACTGCTTATCTATTTTCTTATATGTATAAGCTCTTCAAATTTTGCCAAACATGATAAATAACACTTCCGCTAGTCTAAGTAAACGAGAGGAGAGATAACGAAAGATTACTGATCAATAGTATCGCCCAGATTGTATGTAGGTTAGAGGTATTACGTTATTTCTTTATATTTACTAGTGGTTATTCACCGTAATTAATAACATACACAATGTTCAAACAATGTTATGTGACAATTATTATATAATATTAAATATAGATACATAAATTTAACTTTCTGCACTCCTTCTTCATATGAACTTTAAATATGACAAATCCAACACTCCTCAGCGCGCGCAATGTCCTTAAAAATTGCTTTCGAAGGTTTTCTTCACGAGTTAATTCATAGATTTAATGCTTTAATTGCACAGAAATGTCATACTTCTTAATAGAATAGAATCTTCTTATAAGTCGGCTTTGTTTCTCCAAAAACAATAAAGGACAATACAATATACTTAATAGTAGCAGAGCGGTTCATCCCATCAGGCGACCAAGAAATATATCGCCGCCCAATACGACGTCGACGCTGAGAAGTTGGCGCCTTTCATCACAAAGTATGTGAAGAGTGCCGTCGAGAGCGGCGCTCTATTGGTATCTTTTAAAAAATATAATTATTGTAATCAGCCCGTGAACGTCCCATTGCTGGATTCAGGCCTTCCATCATAAACAAAAGCTCATCAAAGCCTTCAAAACTTCCCAAAAGAATAATACTCTTCCTATGAGGTACTTACATTGCTGGCCCACAGTGCTGGCCTAACGCTGCTTGTTGTTTGGCTGTAACAACTCTGCGGCCTGCCTGACATTCCTTCAGCCTGCCTTCCGAAGAAGGAAGCTCGAGATATTTTTAAACTGGTCACCAATCTCACTCAGGATTGCGAAAGTTGCATACACGTAACTGCAAGTTACGTACGTGCATTTGCACAAGATTGCATCGACAAGCAAGCAAGACGCTGCGCCATCAAAGCTCCTCTGTAGAAGAAGTATCAAATATCTACCCATAAAAATACACATTATACTCGTATGAAACACTTTTTACGAATCTACTCGCGACTAATCCTACATATTATTTAATTTTGACTTCCAGTAGTCACGTACTATAAACTTTATAGCGTTCGTGGCATTTTGAAGCCTTAAAATAGTAAAGGTTTCATTTAACGTCAGGATATAATAAAATAATAAGTATTTACTAAATTTAACGCTAGTGGATTCGTAAGAAGTATTTAATTTCAGTAGGTACCTATCTAGAGATGATTCGGTTATTTAAAAAGATGAAGATCTAGTCTTTGAATTTTAATTAGTATCTACCTAGTTGTTGACATTGAATAAGGCTTCTTTGGCTTACCTACATAGTAAGAGTAGATAGTGTTGATAAATTTCGGCGTTCGGTTTTAATGCAATGAAATGAAATTAAATGAATTTTTATTTAAGTAAACTTATTAGAAGCGCTTTTGAGAGAGCCACGATAGCATAGTTGGTAGTGCACCGGACCCGGAATGTCTAAGAGTGCGGGTTCGAATCCCGCTATTGGAAATATTATAATCACCTTTCTAAATTGCAATTTGTTCGCAACAAAAATCCGTAAAATTATATATATATACTTATATCTATAATTATTCTATATTGAATTACAATCATCAGATATTCTCCAACAATTAGGCAAGAACAATAAAGAAAATGCTGCTCCCTATATCCAAGTTGCTCAATGACGCGGAATGATCGTGCCGATTATGTAAATACGCCTCCGGAAGCGTGGGCCCGATCCAACGCGACACGGTCCCAAAGTGCCATTCGCACTTCCTCAGTTAGAACCTTGTAGAAGTAACCCACTGGCTTAGGTACCCACGCGCGTAGAGATCTCTCTCATTGTCTTTGAGACAAGTTGATTCGAAGATAAATGTGATGTTTTTGCTATGATTAGTAAGACATTAGTTTTTTTGCTCCGTGAGTAATGGTTCATAGACCAGGGTATATAAACAAGCTGAATGTAATTAAGGAAGTGTCAAGGATTGACAGAAGATTGGAAATGGGCGTTCAAATAAAATATCGAATGTGTCGTCACAAATGCTCCTATTTTAAGATATCGTCTTGCAAACCCTCCAAATGGCGACTTTTGTGACACGCAATAAAAAATTAACCTTAGTGTTAAACAATAATTTTAGGAATTTACAATAAAACAAAATTATCTAGAAATCCATAACATTTCCAATATCTGGCTACTTATATTATTTGAAATATTTAGAAAAATCGTAATTTTTATGCAATATGCTAATTAATTTTTTCACCATCCTTTAAAAGACGTCCTGCAAAAGCTCAGGACTTGATGATAAATCAAGCATTTGAAACCTCTATTGCTACGATGACCGCTTACGAAGGTAATATTCTGTATACTTGTGTGTTGATATAATATTTAATCAGAAACAAAAAGTATAATCATAAAACAACTTTAATTAGATTATTAACTACTAGCGACCCGCCCCCGGCTTCGCACGGTTGCAATGCTGATATTATCAGTGTTGCTCTACTATATGCATGTATTATACATATAAACCTTCCTCTTGAATCACTCTATCTATTAAAAAAAACCGCATCAAAATCCGTTGCGTAGTTTTAAAGATCTAGGCACACAAAGGGACATAGGGACAGAGAAAGCGACTTTGTTTTATACTATGTAGTGATAATTAAATTACAAATTGAATAAAGACAAAGTGTTAAAAATTCCACGAGCGGAAATCGAACCCGCATCCCATGACATGCCGGGTCAGGTGCACTGCCAACTATGCTGTCGTGGCTCAATCCAATTAACTCGCCGAAATTAATCAACACCCTACTTTTACTTTAAAGCTACTATTTTTACTTTATAAGCCAAAGGAACCCTATTCTTTAGTTAGATTAACTTAGCAAGTAGGTATTAAAACAAAAAACCTTTGATCTCATTCTCGCAAAGCTCATGCTCACCACCACCTCATTTATGTCACCACTGCTTTTTGAGAGAGTTTGCTAATTGTCTCAAATGGAATTTTCAGCTTCACCGGGATTTTTTGAGGGCGGTTCTCGCCGCCCTCAAAACTTAAAAGGTTCCTCATCATCATCATCATCATCAGCTCATTTATGTCCACACTGCTGGGGCACGAGCCTTCCCTATGGATGGATAGGGAGAACGGGTCATGAACCACCACGCGGGCCCAGTGCGGATTGGTGGTTGTTAACGACTGCTAATGCAGCCGGGACCAACGGCTTAACGTGCCTTCCGAAGCACGGAGGAGCTCGAGATGATAAATTTTTGGTCACCCATCCGATGACCGGCCTTTGTGAAAGTTGCTTAACCTCAGCACTCGCAGACCGGGCGCGTTAACCACTGCGCCATCGAGCTCCTCGAAAAAAGGTTCCTCAATCCGTGTGAAATATCACCTTCAGAGGTTTTTTAGAAGGAACGGCATCACGCACTAGTGCGTGTCCCCGTGCCCTACTAGATTCTCCGAAGGGTTCGGATCGGGGAGCGGAACAACCCGAGGCGCCTCTAAAGGCTCGGACCTCGGCTCGGGTTGACCGGGCCGTGGTGGTGGGGAGAAGCGCCCCGGTACATGGCTGTACCTGGTATAGAGCGCCTGTGAACCGGCTCGTCGTACCCTTGTTCTACGAGTACGGTGTCTTGGGCCTAAACTAGTGTGCATGTTTAGTGTATGTGTAGTGGCATTTAAAGGATCGGGCGGGGGTCACCACTGCTGAGTGGTGACGTAAAAATGAGCTGGTGAAGAACGGAACGGAACGTTACACGGTGACAAAACTTTAATTATCATCAGTTCGTTTTGATGTCCCCACTGCTGGGACACGTGCCTTCCCTATGGATGAATGGGAGAACGGGCCATGAACCACGCGGGCCCAGTGCGGATGGGTGGTTGTTAACGACTGCTAATGCAGCTGGTACCAAGGGCTTTACGTGACTTCCGAAGCATTTTGGTCACCCATTTGATGACCGGCCTTAGCGAAAGTTGCTTAACCTTAGAAATCATAGTCTGGACGCGTTAACCACTGCGCCAATACTAATATTATAAAAACTGAAGAGTTTGTTTGTTTGTTTGTTTGGTTGAACGCGCTAATCTCGGGAACTACTGGTTCGAATTGAAAAATTATTTTTGTGTTGAATAGTCTATTTATTGAGGAAGGCTATAGGTTATATTACATTACACTATGTCTAATAGGAGTGGAGCAGCAATGAAAAATGTTGCAAAAACGGGAAAATATTTAAAACCGCGGGGCACAGCTAGTTTTCTATAATCTATAATTTTCGCGTATACAGCAATACGCGACAGTATATGGGTAAGCGCTTTTTATGATAAGCTATTCGACCGATAAATAAGTACTACTATGTGTAATAAGCTATTTACTCGATCTATTATTGCATGTGAACATATAAAGTTGGTGTAATGTTCTTTTAGCTTGGAAAGGTGTTGTTAATGACGTTATTATCGATCACAATCATTCGTTTTATGCCGTTAGTTAACTCGATATACCTTCTCGATCGATATGGTCCAAAAGAATTTCAATAACCGAGTATCAACACCGATTTAGGGTAAGGTTTGTGTTGCGTCGCCATTTATTAGCGTCTATGTTTGGTTAAAAATGCAAACTTATGCAGTGATCGTTCAATGCTGTGAAGAAGTTAGGCTGCGAATTGAATGCAGAGCGGAGAGCGGAGCGGGGAGCGGAGCGGAGAGCAGAGCGAAGAGCGGTGCGGCGACCTTGACCCGTCATCGCTACCACCGAGCACTTGCCTTGACAAGTGGCATAACGCTTATAGAATAGAAATGAAACATAATGATTATTACACGGGATTGACATGACTATGAATCTTATTTATCACCTTAGAAGACGCTGCTTCAATGATTTTCGTTATCATTAAACTGCAAATAAAACACACACTAGGCACCTGTCCTCTCTAGACAAGTAGCTTAATCTATATCGGGAAGCAAAAACTTTGTACCCGTTTTTACGAAAATCGCGCGGACGGAGGAGTATGAAATTTCGCACACTTATAGTTTATATAGACTTATAGTTTATATAGAGAAGGTTATCCGAATGTTAATATTGTTTTTAAATTATGCATAAAAAGTACATTAAATCAACAAAAACAACATTACACACACTACCATGTATTTGACACACACGTATTGTTTGTCTATAAATGCGGCCGACACCTGTCAATGCCAATCCAAACTCATATTCTATCGTTTTTAATACAATCCGTGCAGCCTTAATAAAATTACGGTCGAATTTCGACTATTGGGCGACCATTAGTAATTATAATTGTACGTTTTACTTTGCCTCTTATTCCTTAATACAGTCCACCTTTTCCCTTCCGCCTCCTTCCGTTACACTATAATGCTGATTCTTTTCAACATTTAAGTGGTCTACCGAAAAATAATAAGCACGTATCAAAAGTTGACATTTTAAAAGTTAGGATTGGATTCAGATTCAGCCCGCAGTGCGGCGCCGGCGCCCGCTGCCGCTGCCGCTAGCGCTCTCATTTAGCTTAGGGCCTAAAGAGTAGTATCCCAAGTGATGCCCGTTTTGGTTTAAGCGTATTGCTTTCCCACCAAATACGGCGCGCACGACAGACCACTGACTTATGTTATTAAATGACACACGTCTTGAGGCTGGGTACTGCGAAACGTACCCACATATCATTTTGATTTTCGGCTCCGCTGACAGTTATGCATAACGCTGTCCATCAAGGCGTTAGTAAATAGTGGATTGATTAAACTATTGGTGCCTATTGCTAAATTGAGAATGTGCCTGTTCGCCTTTAAAGGCACGTTGACTTGACGTTTGCGACATAGGACCGATGGGCTTATTTAGTTCGAGTCGCCTATGGGTCCTGCAAATGTGCCATATTGGTTAAAATCAATTTTATAGGAACTTAATGCTGTCCTTTCAATTTACTAGCCCGTTACAGCTTGTCCATCGCTGATAGAAAGCGGTAACGATCCCAAAGCTTCAGTTCTTAAGCTTTGTGATTATCCTGGACCTTACCAAAATACAGCAATGCAGAATAATGATGCTTTGCGGCAGAAATAGATTTAATTTTAGTTGCCATCCAGTCAGAGTCTGGAAAGAAGCCTTTACTACAAGCAAAACGTAACGAATATTTGAAAAATAAAGACAAAGTGTTGAAAAGTGTGTATTTCACGAGCGGTTATTTTCAACACTTTGTCTTTTTTCAAATTGTAATTTGTCTGCTACAAAATTTGCATAAAATTATATAGAACCATAATGGTAACATATATCTCTACCCATTAAAAAAAATACTTACCATGGCCTGTGTCCAGCAGTGGACGTCTTTTGACTGAGATGATGATGATGATGATGTATTTATTTGTATTTTATAGAACGCTTTAAAGAATTCCAAGAACTTATTTATAATACTGTTTGCACAGTGACTAAGCAACAGGAAAATTATTTCAAAATTACGTTAATTAACAAGAAAACAATTTATATCAAGTCGACCCGTATAAATAAATTTGTAAAGTAGGTATAAAGGAATTGCAGCCAACTGAGTAACCTAATCAGATTAAGCATGTCGTTAAGTGCGGAAAAATTTTATACCGACATATTTTTATTTCAGTAAAACAAAAAAACTTACTTCAATTTACAGTTATATGTTATTATACTCTCCTTTTAAGTAAATAAATTCTTGTTTCAGGAGAACCGCTTTCCCGTACAAAGACATAAATGCCTTACTTATCAATATATTTACTTAAACATTTTATTTTGCATGTAAAGAGATCAATATTTTTTTTAAGTAAGAAAAACCATTGTTAATAAACTTTCATAACGAAAATGTGCTATCACTTTACTGATATGAAAGCTGATATAAGTAGTTAATGTACAGGTAAAGTAGCGTAAGTGTACAGTCTAGCATGTAAATATTAGGTAACGGTACCTCTAGAAAGGGGATTCAAGTTAGGTAAAAAGGTTTTACTAGCCATATCTTGTCTGAAGAATTAATTTTTACTAAACTTTAAATTTTCACGACCTAAATTTTTTATGTGCTGTAAAATTGATTGACGACGTTAAACTAGATCATGAAAACGCCAATGTCCACATGAAGTCAGTCGTGGGCACAATGCAGTCTAACAAAAAAAATAGATTACAAAAAGGACATACTTAAAAAGACTATTAGTCGCCCAGGTGGTCGAAATTTGACCGTAATTTTATTAAGGCTGCACGGATTGTATTCTAAGCAATGAAAAATTAAAAAAGATAGAATGTGAGTTTGGATTGGCATTGACAGATTTCGACCGCTCCTCTTCCATTTTAGAAATTTTCGAAAAGAGTATATAGGTATGCGTGTGTGTCAAATACATGGTAGTGTGTGTAATGTTTGTTTTATTGATTTAATGTATTTTTTATGCATAAATTAAAAAAAAATATTAACATTCTGTAATCCTTCTCTATATAAACTATAGTGTGCGAAATTTCATACTCCTTCGTCCGCGCAATTTTCGTAAAGAGGGGTACCTACAAAGTTTTTGCTTCACGTATTAATATATAAATTTCAACGCATTTTGAACTTAAAACAATAGACGTCGAACAGGGAGATTAAGAACATAGGATTCGCGACAAATCGTGGTTCAATCCATCATCTGGCCAGGTTGTAGAATATGTTGTAATGCAATTCTTTTGTAGTCCACTCGAGCGGAGCCGCGAGCACAGCTAGTAGACTACAAAAAGGACATTCTTAAAGAGATTTTAACGCATTTTGAACTTAAATAAATAGAAGCATTAGTGGTCGAACATTAAGATGGTGGGATTTGCGACAAACTTGTTCAGTTCTCATAGGCGGATCAGACTTCTGTCGTGATCCCATCCCACTCCTAGCATTTGCTTAAATTAATAATGGCAGAAGCGTGGGGACAGCGGAAGACAAATTTCGAGAGAGCCCGCGGGTAAAGACTGTTGATGTATTGTATAGATATTTTCTTATTATTTAGTGTGGTCAAGGAGTGTGGCATAGTTAATCATTTAAAAATAAGTTGCATTAATGGTTCAGGGTGATTAATTACATAAGTTTCAGTACATGTAGTGTCACCTGGAAAACTATTATCTAACCTGTAAACAATCCATGAAGACCTTCATAAAATGTATGACTTCAATCAGGTATTTAAAGACAAACTTAATAATTGTAAATAAGCTATTAGTTGCTAGTTTTTGGTACATCAAAATTGAATAAAAAAAAATTAAAAAAGAAATTATACTTTGCGCTGTTTATCTCAGACACATTTCTTTAGCGCCGTGCCCAGGTTTTCCCCACCTTGATCTGCAACTAAATGAATTGTACGATACGACCGACATTGTTAATTTGATTTTACCATAAGAACCACAAATCAAAACCTAACATTACACACCCACGCTAAGACGGCCACATCGAGAAAGCTTGAACTTTGCAGGGGTAAGGAACCCAAAGCCAGTGGGCTGACTCCCTACACGCAAGGTCGTCTGACGTCACGCGCAGTCGACATTTTTGAGAATTGTGCAAAGCTGCGCGGGCGCGGGCGTGGTGTGGGCAGAGGCAGACCCGCTCAACAGCTAAAAAGTTCCGTTGAAAACTTTTATTCTCTTTTGCGATACAATGCGTTCGTTAACGACAATAAATTTGAAGTTATCCTCCATGCTAAATTTGGACGTATTATTTTCGGGTGGTCGGACCTACGTCGTGGAGAGTAGGAACCTTAGTATCTGTAAGTTGGCAAAGGTCTTTAACCTTATAGTTGCTTAAACTAAGGAATTAAATACTTAAATTTTTTCACAAAAAAAATATCGTAATTATTTTACATGATAGAATCACTACACAAAAAACAAAGGCGCTTCCCGCTGTCTGTCTGTCCCTATGTATGTATGCTTAGATCTTTAACTACGCAACGGATTTTGATGCGGTTTTTTTAATAGATAGAGTGATTCAAGAGGAAGGTTTATATGTATAAATACATATAGTATCAGCATTGCACCCGTGCGAAGCCGGGGCGGGTCGCTAGTTATATATAAAACAAACGCGAGTAGATCCGTATTATCACCATCACCATCTCAGCTAAAACAGTGCTGGACAAAGACCGTACAACATTGACAATGATAATGTGACATTTGAATATAAGCACTTCTACCCTTGTAATTAGGCTCCTAATCGTATTACGCAATTCGTTAGTACTGTTAGTACTACAACTGAGGCATTTCGTTTTTTATAAACAAGTGCAAGAATACTTAAGTAGGTATTTCGCAACAGATAACATCTTAAATACACGATTGCGTAAGCACCTAACTTCGAGATAAATTCTTTGAATAAACTGAGCCAATATAAAAAGTTGAAGCTCGAATAAAATTCGCAAAATATGAAGTTCTGTGTAATTAAAGTTAATTAAGAATACTTCGAGTCACACAACACCAACAATGTAACGAGGTCTGCCGTGTTAAAAGGGCATGATTTCTTTTCAATTACTCTGCAGGCATTTGCTAGAATTGGGCAGGTTAGTGTGTGTAATCCAACTTAATATAAAGCACGATATATTAACTGGTTAATTGAGGCAAGTAGGATATTCGCTACCTTTTTAGGATTAAGAATATATTACACTTGATAATCCGTTTCAAGTTTTAACTTACTAACATTGAAGTATATCTAGATAGCGTTTATATGTCTAGAAACAACTTTGGTCATAATGATTTTAAAGTGAAGGTACCTAGTCTAGCTAGTACATTTTATTTTAATATAAAATAGACGGATCGGGGGAAGGAGGAAGTGGTGTGCCCGCCTTACTCCCACGTAGGTGAGGCGTTCTGCCTAGCGTTCACTCTTGCAACAATTTTTAGAGATAGTACAGTAGTTTTTAGTAGGTACCTCTGACCTATTTTGACGCCAAACAGCAATGTTTTAAGTTGCTGTATTCTGGTTTGAAAGGTACTTTGATTTAGTGAAATTAAAGGGTATAGAAGCATTATCGTACTGATACTCCAAAGTCGGCAAGTTGCGCGTGATTCCGGTCAGTGTCAAACAAATGAGTGAAAGATACTTATTTTTAGGCATTGATCATAAATAGCCCTGGTATTGCTTAAGAGAAAATAGGTCAATTAATACGAATTTTGATGGATTTGTCAACAAGTTTCATATAAATCTTGAAAAACATTGTAGGTCTGATCAATAAGTTTAACGATACTTTAAAAGCGTGAGAACCTATATGGCTACATAAATTACTTTGATACACATAACACAGTGTGGTCACGTTCTATATCATTAGATCGGCAATAAATAATGTGAAATCTTTAGACCGATTCTGGCGACTGGCATTGCTGCAGTTGCTGAGATTTTCTCAGCGGGGAAGAAACGCGTGATCAATTAAAAATATTTTTCTGTAAAGTCTAGCTAGATTTTTACTATAAATGTGCATGGTTTGATTGAAAACGCTAGCTTTAACATAAGTCATCATAAGTTTTTATTTCTTTTAATTTTTCTTTATTTTGGCACAAACTAATTAATCTAAAGTTATTTCACAGATTACAGACAAAGAGTGCGAAAAAGATTATATATATGTCGAAATAAAATGATACAAAAAGGGATTCGATCAAAACCCAAAAAGATTTGATCATATTCCTAATATGGTGTAGTAAAATGCAGCAAGTTGGTCAAGTTTTAAGTCCTATTTCACAGGTCTATTATTTTGACGAGGGCTATCTATTGTGAATATCAGAACATGTGAGACCACAGCCCGATTAGATAAAAAGGGGGATTCCCAGATGGGAATCCCCCTTTTTCCAGGACGTAAACCTGGGCAAGAGGATTGTTCAATGGGCCTCAGTTTATCAACCCAAGTGTGAAGGTAATTTCCATTTTCACCAACACCACATATTTAAGACAACCTCTAAAGCAATTTGGCTCTCGACCTCCATAGTCAAGTGGCTCGCACACCGGTTTCTGCTGGTGCCATCTCTGAAGTCCCGGGTTCGACTCCCTTTCGGGTCAATATAGAAAAACGAACTTTTTCTATATTTTCTCGTGTCTCGGTGGTTGTATTACCGTCGTTGTTCCTGATTTCCATAACACAAGTGCTTGAGCTACTGTCTTTGGAGTCAGAGCAATGTATGCCATTTTATATATGTCTATTTTATACTTTTACTTTACTAAGACAACTATTAGAGAGTTAGAGATAGTAGGTGAAAAAAAGTAAGGCAAGTACTTATAGCTTTGCTCAATCACGAGGATCAAAGAATTCATGATTATGAAACAGCCTGAATTACATAATATGAATCATACAAGCTGCAGTATGTGCACATTCACAAGCCATTTCCAGCAATACAGCCTGCTGAGAAACTGAGAATCGACCTCATAGCTGCGGGAGGCCTAGCGAGTAGCAAGCGGGGGACGGAACATCTAGTGTGAGAAAAATGTCCTAACCCTCACCTAGATTACGGCTTAGGCGCCTACGAGCAACTCCGTGCCAACACTTGATTTGTAACGCCTTAGAAACAGAGTTTAGTTTACATTGAACGATGTTATATTCCTAGGTATATTGACAAAACTCATAAAATGGATTTATGAAGCTGTTTATCATCCGTAATGTTGTAGTGATCGGCAAGCTTTTTCATGTTTGTTCACTTACTCATTTGTTGCTATGAATATAGATGCGGTAGGTTTTTTAATCGGTCTTATCTTATACCAACCATCACATTTGTGGTGTACTTCAAACGGAGGCAATTCACGTCAAGTCTATTGCGTATTCAGTGTACTTACACTTTTTTGGTGCGCTTGGAAATATTATCCTTCGAAGAAATGTTAAGTATATACTGCAAAATCATACCTGGCTACACTGGCGCGAAACTGCAGTTTCTAACAGTTAAGGTAATGTTTTACCGGCCAATAAACATTCATTTATTTTTATTGGCCAAAACATGTATTTGTTTTTATTTTTTAAGCAACATAGATTGCAAGAAAATACTGTTAGCTTATTACGATACAAATAATAGTATAAAAGGTTGTGTTTTTTAAAGAAATAAAGCGCTTTGTAAAAGTAAAAGAAGAAAAGTTTGTAAAAGATATCAATAGCAAACTTAAATCAAACGTTTTTAATAATTAATTAGTAATGTTAGTTGAATTGAAATAAACGTGGTTGCACCCGCGATCGTTATTAGAATCTCGGGTGCAACATTTTTTTCAAGTAACCTTAAATTGTGTGATTTAATGCACATTTTATTGTTTTGAAATGCCTTGAATAATAATATGCTGTGTATGATTGCTTTTATTCTGCATTGTAAAAAAGCTTTCATCTTCAATACACACTGACAGATTTTCTATATTCCCACGCTTTCCAATTTTTTTCTCCAGTAAATAAGAGTACGTGCAATGTAGCTGGCCATTATATCCTGTTATATGGGCATGCGCTCATTTTTGTGGCCGTTTATAAAGAGGTACAATGTGATCTATTGATCGTGAGCTTTTGCACGCGACGTGTCATACTCGCAATAAAACAACATTAGTTTTACTGACGAGATATCGCAAGTAAAACCTTTAGTGTGAGTAATAAGTTCTTAAATTGAACGGATCTTTTAGAGTAGAGTTTGATGTTCAGTTGTCAAATTATAGGGTTTGTCCACCTGACGTTGTCGTATTAGGAATAGTGAACGTGTGACCGATTGGGAAAGAGGTCTAGGGCTGGTAATACTGTAGTTTTTATTTCCAACCATTTTATTTGGTTCAGAACGCTGTGCCATCTGTATAAGTATTTTATATCGAACTCTGACTACTCGGTTGGATAAACTGTCGCCTGGTTTGCAAAAGGTGATGGTTTTGAGTCCCACTTGAGGCAACCCTTCTTATGTTCAAGTGATATTTTCAGATCGATATCGAAATGTAATTTCAATGTTAATTTTTCTGGTTTATAAAAACAATACCACATTAAATATATAAAAGAAAGAGTAGGGTAAAAGTAGGGTATAACGAAGTTCTATGACACTATTGATAATTTTTATTAGTCTGTCACCAATTTTTCGTAAAGATGACGTTTTCATGATTCTAAAAAAGCGTTGTTAAATAGGGTTACTCACAATTTATTAAGAGAATTGATTATTGTGATGTTTTACAAATATGTATGAGTTTTAAAGCAGTGACTCAACCGAGATGTGATCACGGGCGCGTTGCTACGCCTAATATGGCTTACGGCCTAGCCTGACTCCGCTCGAACGTTGACGATTTTCTGAGATTATTTACTCTGTATTCATTGATTGATGAATTTATGTTCATTTTGTATATTCATGACAGACGGTAGCTTAGCTATATAGTACGTTACTTAGCATCCACATCGAGTTGAAGTTATACTTCTACCGATATTTATTGTTCTAATGTTAATGGGAACGATTTATATTTTGTTGATAGTTATGTCAGTGGCCGTTTCATTTTGAAGCTCGTTAATTTCCATAATTATTCGGTATACTTACGTTTTTTTGTTCTGACAGATTTAATGTATTTTCTTTAGTCTTGGTATATGTTACAGATACATACGTACCAACCCACTAAAATGTCTATTTTTAAAATCGTGTTTAACATACAAAGTGACCTAAACTATTGAGAAATCAGTACGAATAAATATAATGATCTGAATGAACGAGCTTTGCTCGGTAGTTTTTTTACGGATAAAACGACGTTTTCTAAAAATGAAACCTATAGATCGATTTATCGCCCCCGAAACCCCCTGCATACTAAATTTCATGCCGTTTCCGAGATTCAGATTATATATATATATATAAGATTTCCAATAATATGCTTGTGATTTAGGCGACACCGCCAATCAAACACAATTGAGTTTCTCAGTAAGAAAAGATTTATTGTGTTTATTTTACATGTACACTAAGATTCACATAAAATGAAAAATTTCAGTAATAAAACCGTACATACCTGTAAGAAAAGAAACGACATTTAATGTTATTAAACACAGTGTCAGTTTCTTAATTACAATTACAATATTCTTCTGTGCAATTACTCAACAATGGTACCTATTTAATTAATTTACAAATTGTTTTCACACGACAATGACGTGACGCTTTTTTTTTTTTTTTTTTCCTTTAGTTGATGGCTTCGTGCGGTTAGCACATTTAGCCAGTGTCAAAGTAATTTTTCTTACAAGTTATAAATAAATAAACAATATTTCCATCTTGTATGATGATGATGAATGACAATAGAAATGAGAAGTGAGAAATGATATACCCCCCAACCCCTCGAGTATCTTAGTAAAGATGTGGAGCTTTACTAAGTCCTCGGGCGGACTTCTTGAGAGAATTTGAAAAGTGACGTTGCACTGTTTTGTTTCATTTGCCAACAATCATGCACACTCACGAACACTTAACGGTTAATAATCCACCATTACTTCACATTAATATTCGACATAACACAAATTTTAGAAAATAAAACAAAACCGCAGACATGACTCTTTACTTTCCCGCCAAGAACTCCTGACGCTTTTTTGGTTATAGGCTTATCTAAGGTTTTTTTTTTTTTTCATTTTGTTGATGGCTTCGTGCGATTAGCACATTTAGCCAGTGTCAAAGTAATTTTTCTAACAAGTAATACATAAATAAACAATATTTCTTTTCTGTACTTAGAGCATTAAACCAACTTAATGCTCTAAGTTTCTGTATGATGATGATGAATGATAATAGAAATGAGAAGTGAGAAATGATATACCACCCAACCCCTCGAGTTTCTCAGTAAAGATGTGGGGCTTTACTGAGTCCTCGGGCGGACTTCTTGAGAGAATTTGAAAAGTGACGTTGCACTGTTTTGTTTCATTTGCCAACACTCATGCACACTCACGAACACTTAACGGTTAATAATCCACCATTATTTCACATTAATATTCGACATAACACAAATTTTAGAAAATAAAACAAAACCGCAGACATGACTCTTCACTTTCCCGCCAAGAAGTCCTTATCTAAGGTTATAGGTTATATCTTTTGCATTTTCATAGACTAAATACGAATTATTTTTTATAGTGCGGCTCGGTGACGTTAGTTGCGCGGGAGAATTTTAATTAAAGAAAATTATAGTTTTCTTTACATATAGGGTGAATGACCCAAATACTAGCACTACACCAGTTTATCAGCACGTCGAAAAAAACTAATAATATAAGATTAATATTTAATTTATTTAATATTTAAAAGAGTATTAGAAGAAGTAAAGCATGGCATGCCAAAAAACAAGCTTCTAAAACATTTAATGTTCCGAGAAATAATAGAATTATTAAGAATAAAAAGAAAACAAGTTAAAATACACAATCAACGAATTAGAAAAGATACTGACTGAAGATAAACTAATGACTGAGAAAAACAGTCAGACAGTTTTTATGTAAATAATTTTTAAGAAACGTTTGTATTGCTCTGCCTTTACTTTACTGGTTCCTAGTTTTAAGCAAATAATTGTATGGTTTCATTTTAAGATTAATTATTTTAAAGTTTATCTAACTAGTGAAGGTAATGTTCCTAATTCCAAAGATCTGTCCATTATAGTCGACTGAAATTTGAAAAAGTTAGTTGTTTAGATACATTTTGACATGCCATAATTAATAGAAATGTTAAAAGACTGATTAACAATAAAAAAGAGTACTAAATTTTGAAGGATATTTTATTTTTCAGCCCTTAAAACGTATTACAATTCACAGTGCTTATAATTGGGTAAGTAGGTGATATTAATTGGTGATGACTGTGCTGATGAATGGTGTTAGGCTTGTTTTTTTTTTAATTTTAATTTAGACTCAATAATGACTACAAATATTTAAAAAATCTTACTTTACACAACAGGTGATTATATTCTCAACATTATTAACGCAACACAAAAGTTATAGATTATTGTAATATATGAAATATTTAGAGTTGAAATTGAATGACCTCTTAAAGTGCTCATAATTGGGTCCGTCACCCTATATACATATATACAAGAATTGCTCATTTAAAGGTATTAGATGTAGGCACGGTCAGCATCAAAGTGTTCGATGTCTCATAAATAAGTGTTCAAAGATAAAACTTACTATTATGAATTTAGGGTTTGTATTTGACTTTTTGACTTAGACACTGTGAATTTATGATTTAAGTAAAAGTTAATTTAAGGGATAGAGTTGAAAATATTTTTCACGAGGTGCACTTCCGATTCTGCTATCCAATATTGTATCGTAACTTATTTTACTTTTAAGATGTTTATGACCAAATGGTCATAAATAGGAGGTATCAATTTAGCTATGTCAGTTAGAGATGGCGTTAATGGTTGAAAATATTTATTCGTTAAAAGTTAATTGATAAATATTTTTAACTGTTAATTTTAATGGTTGAAAATATCAGTTAATAATTTTATCGAAGTAGTAACTTTAAACACATGTACGTTAAATTGATAATTCTTTTAAAGTGTTACTTTAAAACTATTCAAAGAACTTTCCTTCATACTAATTTTAAACATCAATAATTATAGACTATATTGTATAATAATAATATTATGAGAGGCACATCTATAAAGATGTGCCTCTCATAGAAAAAAAGATGGGATAGAGAGATGGCGCTAAAAATATATATAATATTTACAAAAAACTAGTTAATTTTTTTGTGTATATTATTAGTAAGATTGATATAAACATATTAAAAAACTTATAAATGAATATAAAATTAAAAAAAATATTAAATCATTTTCGAAGGATCGAAAACTAAGGCTTCTCTATTCTATCACTACTACAGCACGATGCGTCGTCGCAGCCGCTAGGCCACCGAGCTTCTTAAGGAGATGACAAAAGTTATGGTTATAAGTAAGTTACTAGAAAATAACTAAAAGTAATTTATTAATTTAAAATGCTATCTATACTACCGCCATCTAGTGACATTATATGGATAACTAATTAGTAACTGAGGTTCCTCCTACGGAACATGGCGCTGCCGTATATGACTTTTTTTGTAATTATTCAATGTATGGAAGATTCACCCCTCTTTAATAATTTTAGTTCCTATAAATATTATTCTAAACAAATTTAAATACAGAACTTAACTTGAAAAAAACAAAGAAAAAATAATTAGAAATTAAAAACTAAAGACCTATAAATGATAACGTTTTTCTGCAACATGCAATTTTGTCCTCTTCGCTACACTTTTCAAAATGACTTCAAATTTCTGTATGACGTCTTGGCATTTTATTAATGTTCAATGAAAACCTAATTACCTACTTACTTAATCAACTAAGAACTGTATAAAATTAATTAACGTCAGCTAACAACATCGATATTGCACTCGAATCGCCACGCAATCCTATCTACACAACGATCAACCACCAACTGCTAAACAATAAAAATATCGTATCAAAATATCAGTTAAAAATATTACATTGCGAACGAACGATAAATCGTAATAAATAAAAAGACTTTTATTTCTATAGCGAAAGAACATACAATCGAGTGCATCCAAAATTATTCAATAAATGACAAGTTGAAAAAGAATAAAAAACATATCAAAGAAAAATGTGCTTTAACTACTAATAGTTAGGGGTCAATTTAGATTTGACGTCAACTGATAGCTGATGTCGTGTCTCTGTCGCTCGTCGTCTGTCGGGTGCCTCCGCGGTTCGCTCGGCGCCATTCGCCGCGCGCGACGTTAACTAATATTTTCAACCATTCAACTGATATTGTTAATTTCAATTATTGAATGTTAGTGATATTTTTTTTTATTAGTTTATTTTAATGGTTAATGAATATATTTATCATCTCTAATGTCAGTTCATGTCAGGTAGATACGAGTATATATGTATAGTATTTAGGTGGACCTTGCATATAACAAAACAGTAGGCGGCATATTATGACTTTAAGATGATAATTTTATTGAATACATTTTAAAATTTTCGTGTTCCATTACATATTTTGAATATGTTTAAAGTAGTTTAAAGTAAACTCGTTAGTATGGCATATCGTATACCTAGGCATGCCTCTATGTAGGATGAGATAGAAAATAAAATTATGCTCAACAAACTATTTGAATGAAGTAATTTAGCATTTTTATGTCACCTAATGAACATCTGACATTAGTTAAATAAGACGTTACAGCTAAAACGGCCACTTTTAACTATAACGCTAAACCATAACATGTCAGATGTTCATTAGGTGACGTAAAAATGCTAAATTATTTCATTCAAATAGTTTGTTGAGCATAATTTGATTTTCTATCTCTAATTACTAGATATGTTTTTTTTTATTGGCGGCGCTAGTGTGCGTCGTAAACGCTCTTAAATTGTACTAGGTAATTGAAGTAGCCAAATCTATATCATCATCAACCCAGACTCAAACTCAGACATTACGTATTCTTTTATTTTTTATACACCCACAAATGTTATTAAAAAGGCGTAATAACTTTTTTACCAATGTTTTTATGCTTTTCGCACCGCGCCAAGTCGTATCAGGAGTTGGAGTGAATGACATCATTGGACCTTCACGGGCGGCAGCGGCGCTCAGCTCCTGTACCTCTGGTTCCAGTCGGTTTCATTCACGAGTTTATTTGCAACCTTGTATGCAAGCTAGTGGAAGAACTCTTAATAATCTAAACTATATTTCATAATATACAGAAGTGTGTTGACGACGACGAGTGACTTGCACGCCGCCGGACTTTGGGTGCGCTAACTCTAAGGTCCCGGGTTCGATTCTCGGTAAGGTCAATGTCGAAAACGGACTTTTCGATATTGTGTCGGATCTGGGTGGTTGTGGTACCGTTGTTGTTTCTGATTTCCATAATACGAGTGCTACTTACCTTGGAATCAAAGCAAAATGTATGTGATTGTCTAATATTTATTTTAGTTTTTATTTTATTTATATCCATATAAAAACACATTAAGAACAAAACAGTTACTTCACTTTGATTGTAGTCGAGCACTGCGTTTTTTTTTACCTAGGTATATTGTCATTACTTACTCTTGCATATCTTTATTATAGGTACTTTATAGATTTATAAGATGAACAATAAATTTAAAAAAAATATCTAAGTCCCTAAATAACACATATCATAACACATACCTAAATAGGAAAGACTTAAAGGGGGGAAAAGTAATGAGATGGTATTTTTTTATCATATAAAGTTATAACGATTCTCCTCACGATCACCTATTTCTAAAAAAAATTAATAGATCGTCGGCGACGATTCAACCTAAACTTTTAAAAGTTTTGAAAAAATATTATCTAATAGTAATATAACTAATGGATATAGATATAGGTGTTACTTTGCGGAAATTCATGGTACAAAAAAATGTATTTGTAATCGGATTTAGCGGAATTAACACTACATAATATTTAAATTACATTTTTTTGTATTAGCAATATCGTTACCCGGAACGTAACAGTTATGTGTTAATCTAATCTAATACCTTTAAACGAGCAATTCTTGTATAAATGTATATATATAATCTGAATCTCGGAAACGGCTCCAACGATTTTCATGAAATTCGGGGGGCGACAAATCGATCTAGCTAAGTTTCCTTTTTTAACCGACTTCAAAAAAAGGAGAAGGTTCTGCTCGTGGAATTTTTTTCAGCATTTGTGTTTTTGTAATTTGTTCGCAACAAAATTTGCGTTAAAAATTATTTGAACATTTAAGGAGAAGGTTTTTTTCATTTTGTTGATGGCTTTGTGCGATTAGCACATTTAGCCAGTGTCAAAGTAATTTTTCTAACAAGTAATACATAAATAAACAATATTTCTTTTCTGTATGATGATGATGATGAATGATAATAGAAATGAGAAGTGAGAAATGATATACCACCCAACCCCTCGAGTTTCTCAGTAAAGATGTGGGGCTTTACTGAGTCCTCGGGCGGACTTCTTGAGAGAATTTGAAAAGTGACGTTGCACTGTTTTGTTTCATTTGCCAACACTCATGCACACTCACGAACACTTAACGGTTAATAATCCACCATTATTTCACATTAATATTCGACATAACACAAATTTTAGAAAATAAAACAAAACCGCAGACATGACTCTTCACTTTCCCGCCAAGAAAACCAAAGGAGAAGGTTATCAATTCGGTTGTATGTTTTTTTTTTAATGTTTGTTACCTCAGAACTCCGTCATTTATACACCGATTTGGAAAATTATTTTTTCATTTGAAAGGATATACTTCCAGATTGGTCCCATTTTTTCAAAATCCAGTTCTGATGATGGAATCCTTAAGGAATTGAGGGATCTCCTCAAATATTGTTAATATTTTGGTATTTTCAGCGATAAGTCAAGCATTTCAATTCAGAAATTCATTTGATGAAGTGTAACTGAAGATAACCAAAGCTCCTCAATGATAAGTATTTCACGGGAGGCGATAACATATCTCGATTAAGATAGTTAAGCGACTATGACGAAGCAAAAGAAGGCAGGCACCGGAACTCAGTTCTGATGATGGAATCCTTGAGGAATTGAGGGAATTCCTCAAATACACAACACACAACAAATGTAAGACTTTTCGTGTATTTGTGCAATTTTTAAAAAACGTCGTTTTATCCGTAAAAATTTACCGAGCGAAGCTCGGTCATTCAGGTACTTAATAATAAATTGTAGAACAGAGACAACCCCAGCCGCTGAACATATACATATAGCCGCTGAGCTAAGCATATATATATAGCTTCACAAAAAGCTATAAACACTCCAACAGAATTCTCCCTTCATTGAAGAAAAGCTTAGTGTTCACACTAATTGGCAATAGCTCATGAGTAGTGCACCACCAGACGACTTTGTAATTCAAACGGCCTACACAAAAAGTTGTCGGATCTTGAGAACGCACGCTATTGGTCATTTATCATATTTTCTCGGGTTCTAATGACATTTGTAATGCAAGTAGCCTCTGCAGGATTGCTCGACGTTTTGCAGTTTAATTGGTGTTTCCTTTATTATACTTACGTTTTGTGAAAGCAGGATATTTTCTCAACAAACCTTTGGTGGGTATTTTGATGGGCAATTAATAAGTGTTTTTTCTAGGGTAATTAAGTAAATAATTATTTTGGTATCACAAAACTTAAGTACCGCAATCTACGAGTAACGAAACAAATAAATAATTACGACCCAGGTTCGCGTATTTGTGCCGTTTGCAATTTTCAGCAGCTTACCGCAGCCCCCACATGAAGAGAAGTGGTGCGGACATGCGAGGGAGCCACGGTGTCAGCACAGGTTGGTTGATTTATTTTCTCACAATATTCTTAGGATAAATACAGAGATTTACATAGTGGGTAGGTACTAAACCTAAGGTACGACAATGATTGGTAAATCATGTTTTGACTGGTTTGTTTGGATTCACATGGATTATGGTCTCATAGTAGTAGGTACCTAAGTAGTTTCTATTAATAAAACTGTAGTTACTGCTAATGTTATTTTCATACATCATCTCTCACAGTTAAGTCCAATCTAAAGTGAACGACATACCTAGTTATTTTATCAACCATCTTGATCCGATTCCCACGTGGTGGAGCCACTTTAATCGATTGTAACATTTCTGTTTCACAATTAAATAATTCCTTATTGGCCCCGATTAAATAATTATTGGCGTTCGCATCGACGAAAGCCACCGTTGATGGTTTTTAATTATCAATGGCCGACAGAAGACAATGATAGTAATACCCATTGATACTTCTGCCTTAAGGAGTGTCCTCATTCATGTATATACGTAATTGATCGCGTAGGTGGTAAGCGCAGTCGTAATATTTCATCAGTTATATTCTCTGGTTACTACATAGAGCGACCTATGATAAATGATTTTTAGATATAGTGTTTGGTACAGGTCGTAGAACCCCGGAAAATTATAAACATACCAGAAAAGCACCATATGGCCGAGATATTAAGGTTGTTTGTTACTAAGTAAAATTGTAAAGTGTCAACCCTAGGTCCAGCTGATACAGTGTTCTTGGTCGTCAAGCTCATGATCCAAACATAACAGAAGTCAAAACATGTCGGGATTGAACAAACATAATGAAATAAAAAAACTTGAGTTTTTGCATGGAAAAGTAAATCTTCATAAATATGATTTTGCATGTTACCACAAGGTTACCCACGGTGTTGTTTATCCGATCCGATCCGAACCCTTCGGAGAATCTAGTAGGGCACGGGGAGGCGCACTAGTGCGCGATGCCGTTCCCTCTAGAAAACCTCCGAAGGTGATTCGTTTCACACGGCTTGAGGGACGCTTTACGTTCCTCGCCGCCCCCAAAAAAGCCCGGTGAAGCTGAAAATGCCGTCTGAGGCAATCAGCAAACTCTAAAAAAAAAACAAAAAAAAAAAAGGTGTTATTTATACTTGGTTGCATGGCTACATGGCTACATTGGTTGCATGGCTACACATATTATTAACAAACACCCTGTAGAAAATTGAACAAGTAGAAATGAAAATGGCGAGAATATGTAGTTTTATGCTGTTTATTAATTGCATTATCTATTTAACAGAGCACGAGCACAGAAGTCGCGTGCACAAATAAAGAGAGCATACAAAATCAGCCCGTAGCGTAACGTAATAAATCTCAAAATAAACATCCAAATAAGATGACATACGGCGCTATGGCTAGATGGCGTCAGCAGTGGAGTTTTATTAAATCTTTGAGGAGTAATAAACTAATTTACAATTATAATGGGATACCCGTTTTTAGGGTTCCGTAGCCAAATAGCAAAAAACGGAACCCTTATGGATTCGTCCTGTCTGTCTGTCTGTCTGTCCGTCCGTATGTCACAGCCACTTTTTTCCGAAACTATAAGAACTATACTGTTGAAACTTGGTAAGTAGATGTATTCTGTGAACCGCATTAGGATTTTCACACAAAAATAGAAAAAAAAACAATAAATTTTGGGGGTTCCCCATACTTAGAACTGAAACTCAAATTGTTTTTTCATCAAACCCATACGTGTGGGGTATCTATGGATAGGTCTTTAAAAATGATATTGAAGTTTCTAATATCATTTTTTTCTAAACTGAATAGTTTATGCGAGAGACACTTCCAAAGTGGTAAACTGTGTCCCTCCCCCCCCTGTAACTTCTAAAATAAGAGAATGACAAAACTAAAAAAAATATATGATGTACAAACAAAAAAAACAAAATACAAACAAAAAAAAAACAAACTTGAAAACTTCCACCGAAAATTGGTTTGAACGAGATCTAGTAAGTAGTTTTTTTTTAATACGTCATAAAGTACGGAACTCTTCGTGCGCGAGTCCGACTCGCACTTGGCCGGTTTTTTCTGAAGCTTAAACTACATTTTCTGCTCTACCGCGCGGTCACGCTGCTTGATATGGTTTATTGTAATAATTCTTAAGTCTACTTAATTAAAGAGCATGAATAAAATACTAAGTTGGAACAGCTGAATTGGTATCGTGATGCATACCTGTTACTTATTTAAAGGTGGATTTATATTTGTCTGACGTGTCGTGTCGTGATGCATCAGAACGGAATCGGTTTCATACATTTAGTACTAAGCCAACACGACACGCCACAACACTCTAGTATAAACGTTTCCATACTAAATGTATGAAACCGATTCCGTTCTGATGCATCACGACACGACACGTCAGACAAATATAAATCCACCTTTAGACTGCTTTACTGCTGCTGCAGTAGTACGAACCAACAGTAGGTAGTGGCGTAAATACATAACAAGCTTTTTAGGCAGTCTCTAAACAGGCAGGGGAAGATGCAGCGCCATTTTACATTTCAGAATCCCATCACCAGCTCGTTTTATATCCCCACTATTGGGGCCGAGCCTTCCCTATGGATAAATAGAGAGAACGGGCCATAAACCAGCACGCGGGCCCAGTGCAATGCGGTGGTTGTTAACGACTGCTAAATGCAGCCGGGACCAACCAACCAACCTTCCGAAGCACGAAGGATTTTAGAATCTCATATTCTTAACTTTATCTATCTATATAATAGTACGTGAAGCAAACACTTTGTACTTACCCCTTTTTACGAAAATTGCGCGGATGGAGGAGTATGAAATTTCGCACATTTATAGTTTATATAGAGAAGGATTGCAGAATGTTAATATTTCTTTTTAAATATGCATTAAAAAAACCTTAAATCAATAAAACAAACATTACACACACTACCATGTATTTGACACACACGTTTTCTTTTCAAAAATTTCACAAATGGTAGAGGAGCGGCCGAAATCTGTCAATGCCAATCCAAACTCACATTCTATCTTTTTTAATTTTTCATTGCTTAGGATACAATCCGTGCAGCCTTAATAAAATTACCAATAACAATAGGGAGTTAAGATGTATATTTAAGTAGGTAGTACAGTCACGAGCATTAACATAGAAACAATAGAACTCTTACACTACAATACAATGGAATAAGAATCAAAACTAGCCAAAAGTGGATACACGCTTATGCTCGACTGTACATAAGCAACAGTTTTTTTCCATTTTTGTTTTAAACATTATTTTTGATGTAGCTCGTCGAATCTTCCAAAGTGTTTTTTTGCACAACACTCCAACCTTTTCCAGTTCAAAGGTCAAGCAGTGTCACCTACTTATGCGGAATAATTGTGGAAGATAAGCAGCTCGGTCCACCGTCGGCACCCGAACTGGTAATCCTGACCTCAGCCGCATGAATCATGCGACCCTGTACCGTCTTGACTGTATCAACTGAGAACTTAAGCAATTTTATAAAACGTTTCTCATTTTGTTTAGATTATTGAGACCATAGTGCTTAGAAACAATACTTACTTACTAAGGTTATCGTCACTGGTTTGGTGATATGAAGACCAAATGCTTTTCCGTTGTAAAAAAACCTTTATTATTTTTTTCTTACAGTCGTGGTGTTGGCATTGAATCTGATTAAGACACTTTAAGCCTAGACTTCCGACATATCACCGTTAAAACTTTATATTAAACCTAATTCAAAGATTTACAGTAAAAAAAGATATTAAAAATTCGCATAAGGGTAGGGTGCAGTTTTGATATAGGTACAGTTATAATCAAAATGATCGAAACACCGATCCGGTTGGAAATATCTACTAAAAGTAAATTTAAACTATATTTTTTCTGAGATCAGTGTTTACACATGCTTACTATACTAAAATTAGCAAGCTCTTTGACTGTTTACATTTTATATTTTGCGAGAAAAATTGGCATTGTCACTGTCATTTTCCTTTTTTTTTGAGAGAGTTTCAGTCTCACCGGACTTTTTTGAAAGCGGCGAGAAACTTAAAAGGTTCCCCAAGCCGTGAGATCGAACAACCGTCAGAGGTTTTCTAGAGGGAATGGCATCACGCACTACTTCTTGTCCCCGTTCGTCCCTATCTACTGACCCTGATAGGTAGGGTATGGCAGCTGGAACTACGGGTCCGGCTGTCTTTTCAAGGGTACCACGGGAGTTCCGGATCCTAGGCCCCCTGTCGGTTATGCCTTCGCGGGCGTCTCCGACAGGTCTCGGACATGGGTTGGACTCGTGGTGGCATGTGGTTAGCTGTAGAAGTGGGAATGTTCGTCTGCCTGGTTGATGTGGCCAGGCTCCCATTTCGTGCACAGCTAGCGGGTCCAAATAGCGGTCTCGAAGGGCCCGATGCGAAAGGACTTGCGGGGCACGTGAGTTGCTCATAGTTGGTTGTCATGCTCGGTGGTTTTCACTGAGCAGAACTCCAACATCTCCGGCACTAGTTTGGATAACTAGTAGAGGTGCCCGCTAGATGCAATACCTCCGGTTGAGCCAACCGCGTAAGATTGTGAAATTGGCAAGGTGCCTGGATGGGTACTGAGAAGTGAGTGGGCTTACAACTCCGCCACCAAAGAGGATATTTGGTAGTTAACTTAGAGTTGACGACCCGAGCAGTGGAATCTGCGAGTTGTGCTCTTAGTGCAACGAGAAGTGAGCGAGCTTACAGCTCCGGTAACCTATCTGGATAATAGGTAGTGGACTATACGTGTCCACGGGGCAACTAGCTTGAGACACTAGTCTTAAAAGTACCGGATGAAGAATGCGCTTCGGCGCGTCCTGATCTGGCGTTATGACCTGACGTAGATGGTCCCTTGTGCTTGCACAAGGATGTCTGACACCTACTTTGTGACCTAACGGTTGGTAGGGGGTGTCAGTATAAACTTCAAAAGTAGTGTTAAGTTGGGTTTGTCCCCGTTCCCTTCTAGATTTTCCAAGGGTTTTGGATCCGATCAGGCGCGTAGCAAGGTACAAGTCATTACCCGGTCTATAACCCGGTCGTCGTCTAAGAGTACGGTGCCTTGGACCTATGCGACTGTGCATGTTTAATGAATGAATGCATTAATGAATGAATGAATGAATGAATCAATGAATCAATCAATTTATTTCAACCAACTTGGATCATTAACACAATTAATATAAAAATACAGAAATTAAAAATTAAATGAATTAAATTAAATTACACTTAATAAAAAAAATTAAACAAATAAAATTACAATCAATTAAATTAAATAAAATTCAATACAAATAAATAAAACAACTAAAATTACACTGCCACATAAAATAAAATTCATGTGAGTTTGTATTGGCATTTTGAGCATCGGGCGGGTTTCATACTCATGTTTACAGTGTCAGTGGTGGCGCGGTGCGGCGACGAACCCACGGCGCCAGAGTTACAGCACACAGATTTCATCTGCGTATTATTTTGGCGGCAACAATACGTGACTGCCATATTCGGTACATCTTTATGCGTTCTGTACCTGATTTTTCTACTTATAAGTGTTTAATCACCCACTATGGAGACTTTTATTTAACTATTGTCCATTGTTTCTGGTAATCCTGGTCTAGTTTCAACCTTCCGTTACGGAGTTGTAAAGTTTTATTCAAAATAGGTGTTGTTGATGGTAGGTGTAGGTTTAATACCATTTTGGTAGAGATTAACATTAAAATGTAAGTCAGTAACTAGGTATAATTAGTTAGTTTTGTTTTTAGTTTTTTTTTTGTTTAAGTCTACGTGAACTTTTTGAGATGAAAACACTTTGCGAATTTACTTGTGGTTGTTTACAAAGGTATTGTTTTATTTTGATGTTCGAACCTTCCGTGGTCTCTGAAGACTGAAAAGTTGATGCTGTTGACTTCTTAAAAATAATTGTGATTTTAATTTAATTGGTTCAATAAAAGGTACTATTGAGTACTTAGCTGCCTTTTATTTAATTGAATTATAGCCTTTATAGCTTATAACGGAGTGATGGCTAATTCTCACTTCATAAGCATTTAAATGTTGTTTGCAACGCAGACACGAACTTTCAGACATGTTAAGTACATTTGGAAACTTTCTGTTTTTCGTTAATTTCTTAATTAATTTAATTAATTCTTTCGCCGGATTTTTACAAAATGTTAACGTGATGTAACAATAAGATAGCGAATAAGTAATGGGAAACGCGAGCTCTGAAATTAATTGAGATTCTCCGTGACACAGACGATTTACGCCTAAAGCTTTTATAACATCTCATGTCCTCCCATTTTGGGAGTACGGACCGGTTTCTCCTTTTCGAGAAGATTTTGGCTTTCGAAAACATCTTGGAAAGTAAGTAGGTAAGTACACATCATGTAGGTACATACATCGAGTGAGCGGTAGGTACCTATTGATAAACTTATAAAAATAAAATAAAATAGGTTTTAGTATATTAGATTGTAGAAAAGTCAAGCTCACACAAATGTTGCTGAAGATACTATTATTTAAACTATAGCTAAGTTACTTATCCTGGAAAGAGGTTGTAGTAACATAATATAAACATAATATTATAAAGAGGAAAGCTTTGTATTTTTGTATGTATGTTTGCAACGAAAAACTCAAAAACTACTGGACCGATTTAAAAAAAATCTTTCACCATTAGAATGCTGAGTAACATAGGCTATATTAAAAAAAAGAAATGTGGTATAAAGTCCGCCGGGCTTTTTTATAAAGTAATAATAACGTATCTATCATAGCGACACTTTTAGCCCAGTGATGGACAAGCTCGTTCAAGTCACAAATCAGCTGCTGACGATTAATAGTCGATCACTGGTTTCTATCGAACACTACCCAAGCCCTGTCCTATCATCATCATCACCAGCTCTTTATATATCCCCATTGCTGGGGCAAGAACCTTCCCTATGGATGGTTAGAGAGAACGGGCCATAAACCACTACGCGGGCCCAGTGCGGATTGGTGGTTGTTAACGACTGCTAATGCAGCGGAGACCAACGGCTTTACGTGCCTTCCGAAGCACGGAAGAGCTTGAGACGATATATTTTTGGTCACCCATCCGATGACCGGCCTTTGCGAAAGTCGCTTAACATCAGCAATCGCAGACCTGGCGCGTTAACCACTGCTCCATCGAGCTCCTCTGATACTCCTCCTTTCCTATATAAATTACTTATTATAATTATAACAGTTTTGTATTCTATCGTTGCAACATACTTTTTCTTTCCAATCTCTTGTTTTTCTCTACATATTGTCCAATCACTGAGCTGATAGGTCTACCGGAGCCAATATGCGCAGTCTCCGTGCCATAGGAGCTGCGTATCGTGGCCTGTTCTTCAACATGGTTGGTGGGCAAACCAGCCACGCGTCTTTTATAATGGGCTCTTACATCTTCTTCCATATGTTCGACGTAGACTGTGAGGTCGGTCGACTGCGGTCTGTAATTGTCCCTCGCTTCTGTGCGGAATGTTCTGAAACATATTAAATATTTATATAAGACCAGCCGTACACGGACTGCTTTAAGCAGTTGAGACCGACTGCTTGAAGCCGCGACCGCGCGTTGAACTATAGTCATTCATTCGCTGCCGTACACACGACTGCTCGAGCAGTCGCGACCGCTTCAAGCCGTCAACTACATGACGAAATTCCATCGTGCCGTCGACCGCTCGCGAGCGGTCGCGAGGCATACTCGTACACTGACTGCTTGAGCCGTTGATTGCGCTAGAGCAGTCGACAGCTCTCCGACCTCCCTTTCCCTTCTCTTCTGGCCTCGCAGCGTCTGTCAACTGCGGTAGAAAGTCAACTTCTCGAGCGGTTGGTAGCGACAGCTCGAGCAGCCAACAACCGACTGCTCGAGCAGTTGACGCTGCCCACTCGAGCGGTCCGTATACGTAGCTCAGCCGTTAACTGCTCGAGCAGTCCGTGTACGGCCGCCCTAAGTGATTAAAAAATTATCACAGGTAAACACGGTCTATGCATTACATAATCGTTTGAGTATGAGTAGGCTAAGTGCACTCATCCTACGGTCACTTTTCATGACTGTCATCATGGAGATAGGACCATTAACATATTGATAAATATTAAGGAACAGTTAAAAATAGATAACCTTTATAAATATACATAAAGTAAAGTAAATGTAGACTATATACTGCCCTACTGATTTGCAACAGCCTCCACCATTGAAATCAAGTCATCGCTACAATTGATGGGTGGTGGATGACTTAATCTTCGAGTTTGGTACGTAAATGCTGGCTCACCGACCCGGGCTATGCATCTGGTAATCTGAAAAACGCTTTGCCTGACCTGGATTTCGAATCCTGGATATTATCACTAAACGAGGCGTTATTTCAGTAATAATACCTCATCATTAAAGACCCTCACACATGTTGCCACACGTTTACAACTGTGTAGCTAAACAATGCGACATTAAAGCTCTCACAGTTAAACAAGCCAAAAAATTCATTTCCTCCCTGTTGTTGTCTATGTCTTACCACCAGACTGAGAACCTTATAAAGAACATAAAATAAAATGAGTTTAATCTAGTCTAGTCTACAAATCACATGGCCACACACGCACACACCTTCTCACCCCCCCACCCCCACCCCCACACACCCCCACACACCCCCA
This sequence comes from Eudonia mercurella, assembly GCA_963082485.1. Lineage (NCBI taxonomy): Eukaryota > Metazoa > Arthropoda > Insecta > Lepidoptera > Crambidae > Eudonia > Eudonia mercurella. The sequence goes on along the minus strand of OY720036.1, from coordinate 2,618,185 downwards.
CACACCCCCACACACCCCCACACACCCCCACACACCCCCACACACCCCCACACACCCCCACACACCCCCACACACCCCCACACACACACACACACGTACACACACGAACACACATACATACGCAGCCACGCCTTCGTGTTTGTATTTCCTGATTATATTTATATCTGTCGCATAAACTTTAGTGGGTGCCCACGATACGGGCTCTCCTGGTGTGGGACCCACGAGTTATGCTTCCTGTATTGTTACAATGTACTACATTAGTTTTTGTTTTGTTGTTCTAATTTGTTGTACTTAATTTTGGTGCATACTATGTAACAAATTTTTGAAAAAATAAATTATTTGTATTTGTATTTGTATTAAATGTCCCCACTGCTGGGGCACGAGCCTTTCCTATGGATGGATAGGGAGAACGGGCCATAAACCTTGGTGATTGGTGGTTGTTAACGACTGCTAATGCAGCCGGGACCAACGGCTTTACGTGCCTTCCGGAGCACGGATGAGCTCGAGATGATACATTTTTGGTCACCTATCCGATGACTGGCCTTTTACGAAAGTTGCTTAACCTCAGCACTTGCAGACCGGGCGCATTAACCACTGCGCCATCGAGCTTCCACAAAAAAAATACATAAATTATAGTAAATATAGCTTATATACACTTTTAAACTTTCGCGTTCCATAATTAAACAAAGAATTTAAACGGTTATTAACGCAAACTAATTAGTAAAAAGGTATCATACCTTCTTTATACCCGACGTTTCGACCGAATTACAACGGCCGTGGTCACGGGTTGACTGACTGGCTTATGCTTCCTGACTGTTGCGCAATGGGCTCTACCGTTGAAATCAAGTCATCGCCACAATTAATGGGTGGTGGTACCTACTGGTGCTGGATGGCTTAATCATCATGCTTAACAAATGCAGGTTAGTGCTTACAATCCTGGGCTATGCATCGGCCGACCCGGTTTTTGAATTTTTGAACCAAGGACGCTCGATGGAGGAGCTCGATGGCGCAGCGGCTAGCGCGTTCGGCTTGCGATCTTGCCCGCTAAGCAACTTTCGCAATGCCGGGTCGCCTGATAGGTGACCAATTAAAAACATCTCGAGCTCCTCCGTGCTTCGGAAGGCACGTTAATCCGTTGGTCCCGGTTGTTGTCGTAAGATGGCAGTCGTTAAAACCCACCAACCCACATTGGGCCAGCGTGGTGGGTTATGGCCCAATACCCCCACGTGCTACTGATCATGTGGGAGGCCTGTGCCCAGCAGTGGGACGTTTATAGGCTGATGATGAACCAAGGACGTTACTACTAAGCGAGGCTTTACTACTAAATATTACCTAAAATACTCATACCTACCTTCATATTTATGAATTTTACGCAAATGTTATTGTTTTAGCATAACTAGAGAGGTATTTTTTTTATTTAGTCTATTCATAAAGGAGAATGCTATACAGGAACATACAAATATAGGAGTATTGGTTTACCCAGGCACCCATCGCGGCTTGTTGTGCGTCCTGATCTCCCTGAAGTTATCCTTGAACTTTTCTCTGTCGTAAGTTGTTTTCGGCCGGCTCACAGGTATTTTACAGCCTTCTGGCTTTTGTAGCGGAGCTCGAGTCTACAATCGTTTAACTTTATAAATTAATTCATATTTTTTCAACATTTGTGTTTTTGTAATTCGTTCGCAACAAAATTTGCGTTAAAAAATATTTGAACATTATATAAATAGCTTGCTTACTTCTTAACTGATCTTTAATATTTGTAAAAATATTATGATCGGATGTTAGTGACGGTAGTTGTTGACATTGAATGGGCGCCTTTGGCTTTCAAAGTAAAAGTGTTGAATAATTTCGGCGGGCTGGTTAGAACCACGATAGCACAATTGGAAGAGCACCTGACCCGGAATGTCAGAAGGGTGCAGGTTCAAATCCTGCTCGTGGAAATTTTTTCAACATTTGTGTATTTGTAATTTGTTCGCAACAAAATTTGCGTTAAAAAAATATTTGAACCTTTTAATTCTTATTTCTCGCATTATACAAGATTACCATATAGATAAGAAATTTAAAAATATTGTGAAAAATTAAATGCCTACCCGACCCAGCCAGGAATCGAACCTGGGTCTTCCGCAATCCGGGCAGCTGCACTGACCATTATGCTACCGGGAAGGCTGACGTATTTTCAGTTCTTTGATTTTGACTGCTTTTTAGCGGCAGTAGTGACATCTATCCAACGGTTATTGCAACCGATTGGCTATGCAGATTCATCTTTACAGATGAAATACTACAAATTTGATATCACAACGCTATAGTAAATTTTATTTTTTATTTTTATGTGCTAATTGCTGCACTAAAGCTGAATTAAATAATTATAAATATAGTGAAACAATTAAATGCCTACCCGACCCAGCGTAGCAGGGTAGGCGTTAAATTTTTTCACTGTAGTGCAGTATGTTAGTCTAAGTATGTTAGTAAATATACTAGAAAGAAAGAAGAAAGAAAGAAAAAGAGAAAAAACGAGTATTATATCAACATTTAAAACATTTCACTGTTTATCTCCTATGTAAATCAGACAAATCTTAATCAAAACTGATTTTAAGTATATAGCAATTTATGTAAACATAAAGAGCTCTAACGCCTGTATACAAAACTATATACTGTGTACAAAATGTAAATGTTATGTAAATATACATTTGCATGACATTTACATTTTGTAATTTCATTTTCCTCTAACATTGAATCCTAATATTTTAGATTCGTAATGAAATACGCTACTTGCCCGATTTTCCAGAAACAATGAATTGAACATGTTTACCAGTAAGAAGTAAACAAATAGTTTTTTTTAATAAAGTGACAATTAATTTTACTATGAGACTAACTTGTAACCTCAGAAGGCTCAGTTAACAACAGATACAATTTTGAATTCGTAAAATGGAATATGTAATTGTAGAATTACAACTTACCCAAGCAACGTTAGCAAAAGTATAATAGGTTATGATGTCCTTCGAAGCCGAGGGTCTGGTTAGCTGGTCAGCCGTGAAGGGCCGGTGGTGCAGCCTGCTCGTCGTCAGATAAGGGTCCAGGTACTTCTCAAAACCATCGTGGGTCGTGTCCAAGGGTTCTATGTCTTTATGCCAACTAGGTTCTACCTCTGGCTGAAATAGCATGTGATAGTACTGAGAGACTAAATTTTTATTCTTTATTCGAGCACGTTAACTAAAGCAAGAATTGGCACCAGTCAACTTAAGGCGAGGTTCCTAGTAGTAGTTCCTACGAGGTGCCTTGAAAGGAGCCTTAGGTTTGTTCCGCTCTCGTTCCGATCGGAACCCATCGGAGAATCTAGTAGGGAACGGGACTGGCTAGCGTGATGGCATTCCCTCTAGAAATCCTAGACAGTGTTGATGGATTAATCGTGATCGATGACGGGTCGCTCGACTACTGACGCTGGTGTTGAGCTTTAACCTCAAATATTTTATGCCTGGGAGGATTCACACGATGCCTTAGGGGTTTTTTGTGATTTATATAAGGCCTTTGATTGTGTTTTACATGAAACCCTGGTCAGGAAGCTCTACCACTATGGATTTAGAGATGCATCACTGAATCTTCTTATCTTATATTTGAGTGATAGGGTTCAGAGGGTTGATGTTAACAGTAAAAGGAAAAAACTGCTACTTGCTGAAACTCTTGAAGTCAGTTCGTGTTCCTTAATGGTATTTAATAACTTACAGGGTTGGGTGGCAAGCTCGCCGGGTGTTTGAACTGGTCTTTATCCGTCACCAGTCTGGCTGGTATAACTGGTGGTGGATATGATTGCGTCATAGTTGACACGGTATGCGCTGAACATTGAGGCTGCCTCTCTGAAACCTAGGAATACAGGGAATGTCAAATAATGGAAATATCTTTCTACGATGAGAGGGCATTTTCCAATATTTGATGCTTGTCGTTGGGTGTACCGCCTATAAGACCTAGTCCTAGTTTTATGCAATTAATTGGTGTCTAAATTAATTCCTAGTCGTACACTTCCGCCGGGTTACCCTGGCTGCACGTGAAGTTTTTTGTGTGTTTCTTTTCCCCTTAAGAGGTCAGGGGTCCCCAATGTGAGACTCTTGTCCCACATAACCATCTGCGTCTTTCTGGACGCAGTGGTATGGCTTATGCATATGCATTAGGTTTTCACAAACCTTGATATATTTTTTAATGTTTTTTTAGAACTTGATTGGAGTTTGAATAACAAGTGTCAAGATTTAATCGGAGTGTCAAGAGATCCTATGAGTATCGGGCACGGGGTACAAAAGAGAGAAGGATTGTTATTATTGCTATAACTCTTTATAGATTTTAGACAATATTTATTCATTTATCAATTTATTATGGTACTATTTTTGTACGGTATTACGAGTAGTATGCATTGTTTTAATCAGTACTTACTCTTCTGCTTGATGGATAAATATACTGGTTTTCAGAACAGGAGGTATGCTTGTTGAACCTCTTCGTGTCTGGAGGCTTGTATCCGAAGTGCTTGGTGGTTTGGGAGGTGGTCAGCTCCTTAGTGACGTTGTAATCGTGTAGGTATTCTTTCATTTCTTCTAACGGTACCTTCTGTGGAAATAACATTCATATCGACTCAGTGACTCGTTTCTCAATCACTTATGATAATTAATATGATATGGATTTTTATTAATGTATGTTATGAATGATTAGTAATCGTTATTGTAAAAACATTTATGCATGAACATTTGATGCTAATATATCATTATTATAAAAGAAGTTATGAGGAAATAAAGTATGCATAATGATTTATTTTGAATGAACGTTATGCGAACCGAAGAGAATGCCAAAAAACGTTATGTAGCCTTAAAATATGACTCTTTAATTTGTGCAACCCAATATGGACCCTTCGTCATCAGTTTTTGTCGCAAATAAATAACAAAGAATTTTATTGAATTTTACTGGATGAAATCTAGGAAGCAGGTGATCTGTATTTAATTGTCACTTAAGACTAAAAGCTTAAAATTTGAATGATAAAAGGAAAACATCGATCACGGGTTCCTTTAAAAATATTAACCTTAAAAAAGTTAAAGGGTATAATTTAAACGCTCACCAGAAATATTTTTTAGACCCTAAGCCTAAGTACCAAATAAATTTAAATGACTGTTCAAATATTATTTTTGCTTCCCAAAATGGATAAATGCTCATCAATTTTTTACACTATTATTCAAATGATTGAGGATACTAGCTGCCCTTCTCCTGTAGGTCACGTAATAGGTTAGAAATTTAAGACAATCGCGAAGCGCAGCGTAGTAATTGTCTTGAATTTCGAGGTTATTTTTTTTATTAGACAACAGAAAGCAAATATTACCAAATTGAAACTCGAGGCATAAAATATTGGTGTTATCTATTTGGTGACAAAATAACATATTTGGTCTGAAATGCAGTTAAAAGGTATTCATATATTTTTAAGGCATTTAATAAAAATATAAATTGTATGCTTTTTATAATATTTTAGGAAACACAATTTTTGGTAGGCGTTTAAACACAAGTCAAAGTTAATATATACCTGCCTACGAACATTTGTTGCGAACAAATTATAATTTAAAGAAAGTGTAAGTAGACATTTAACATTTTGAATTTTGCATTCACAATGCTAATATGAACAAATATAACATTTGGGTCAGGCGCATTGCTGACTCCCCAGTCCCCACATCATCATCACCACCAGCTCATTTTATGTCCCCACTGTTGGGGCACGAGCTTACCCTATGGATGGATAGGGAGAACGGGCCATAAACCACCACGCGGGTCCAGTGCGGTGCGGTGGTTGTTAACGACTGCTAATGCAGCCGTCGGGACCAAAGGCTTTACGTGCCTTCCGAAGCACGCTGAAGCTCAAGATTATTAAATTTTTGGTCACCCTAACCACTGCGCCTCGAGTCCCCACATGACAGTGGCTATATCTCCCCACTAAGTCCCCATGACAGTTGCTTTTTAGGATTTTTAAATGTTTTGCATTGAGTATTGTAGTGGCATCACTGTTCGACACTTTAAGTCTAGTGTTCGACTCAGATTTTGTCTCCAAAAAATAACAGATTTTCATTGAAATTTGACGGGATGAAAGCTATGAAGCAGGTGTTCTGTATTCATGTATTCACGTTGCTGAAGTAATTAATCATTTGCTGACCCCTATTTTCAATGATCACACCAGTGTTCGACATTCATCATCATCATCATCATCATCATCATCATCATCATCATCATCATCATCATCATCATTATCTCAACCAAAAGACGTCCACTGCTGGACAAAGGCCTCCCCCATGGATCTCCACAACGACCGGTTTTGTGCTGCTCGCATCCAGCGGCTTCCCGCGACCTTCACCAGATCGTCGGTCCACCTTGTCGTGTTCAACATTCTTTTCCTTTAATTGATAATTTATTAAAACTAAAATGTTAGCTTAATGTTAAAAGTGACTATCAATGTTGTATTTTGTATTATGTCTTATTTTAATGTCAATTTGCATTTATTCTGTTTTTATTATTAATATTGTTAAATTAAATTAATTTTATAATTACTTTTGTTAAATTAAATTATATTTTTTATTGTTAATTAAATAATAATTATTGTTTTTATCAAGAATTTTGTGATTTTTGCTGTAGCACTTTTGTATGCATGTAGTTTACACCTATAATTGAGTTGACTCTTATCAAGCGTCTGATTTGTGCAATGTTTTTTTTTAATGTAATGGTGTTTGCTTTGTTGGTGTAACAATAAAATAAATAAATAAATAACTAAAAATATACATATATTTTTTTTTTACTGGAACCGTCTTGTCGAACACTAGTGGTGCTAGGTACAGATTGTTTGATCCAAGATAGCTTTCAATTCTAGTCCATGATGATAAGAATAGAACTGTCGTTCGAATATTTACACACTTCTACTTACTCCTCTCATCAGAACTTCTGGTAGGGCCCTCCATTGCCGTCCAATGGTTTCGCTAGAAAAGCCGGTGCCAGGAAACTTTTTCACGGGATACTTTACATGAACTGGGTTCCAAGTGGCAGTTGGATACTTCTCAGGATAATCGGCCTGCATTCTGTTAACTTTCTTTAGTATTTCGTAGAAAAATGTATTGGTTTGCTTGGTTTTGTGATGTTTAACTTTAATTTTTGTCTTAACTGCTTCCTTTCCTATCTCGTAAGTATAGTCTCATGATTTGTTAGTTGCTATGGCAATAGTGTGTTCAATAAGGTAACCACCCACGTTGCTCAGTTAAAATTTAGCGAGATTTTGTTGAAGTTTTATTCTTAGCGAATAATATGTTTTTTGTGTAGCCCTAATACAAACCAATCTAAGTTCTCTTATTATGTGCCCCCACAGTGGATTGAACCCGGCACCTCTCAGCTTGAAACCGGTGTTTTATCCGATTTTTAAGCAATTATGCTTTTAAGGAGGATAGGGATTTAGGAAAAGGGACAATAAAATGATAAATGGAAAAAAAACCCAGAAAGATTTATACAGTTTGGTAAAAATTCTTTACTTCCTCACAAATGACTGAAAATGTTATCAAAACACAATATACGTGTTATATCACTAAAGTTAACATACAAGACTGCAATAAATACAATACGAGACGATTGCGCCGAATATTCAGATTTCATACACACGTTAACCAGAACTGTGTTGCATACAAAACTTAGAACTGAACATATTAAAATCAAACATAAAATTCATGGATTACTAAAAGCTGCAAATTAATTTCTACACAAATCTTTAAAAAGTGTTTTCATGCTAAAAAAAATAGTAACCTAGTAAAATCTTAGGCATATTGTAGAATGTGTATAAGTTCACATAAGTTTTGATCAGTAAAATAAGACTTTTTATAAGAATAACAAAACTCAATAGATAAAAAGACACTACTATTGTTGATAAAAATATTTGTTCAGTCTCCGTCCGAATTTGTATGCAACGCAGTTCTAAATATAATCTGACTTTACCTTAATTGACCACAGATCGCCATTACTTCCAAGCAAACACTTGTTGGAAGACAGATGTCAATTATTAATACAACAAGACATTGTTAGTCTGTGGCATTCGATAAGGGAAAATCAAATATGAATACAAAACAATGGCGGATAGGTTTTAGCGAAATTACTAAATATGAATAACTTTAATTAATAACATTGATTGGCAGTGAATAAATAATACAGTGAAATTAAAGTTTTTAACAATAACAATTAAGTTTTGAATGAATCATATAAGCAACTAGCGGTGCCCCGCGGTTTCACCCGCGTTAAAAATATTTTCCCGTTTTTGCAACATTTTTCATTGCTGCTCCACTGCTATTAGTTATAGCGTTATGTAATATAGCCTATAGCCTTCCTCAATAAATGGACTATTCAACACAAAAATATTTTTTCAATTTGAACCAGTAGTTTCTGAGATTAGCGCGTTCAACCAAACAAACAAACAAACTCTCCAGCTTTATAATATTAGTATAGATTGGACTAGATGCAGACAGAATATTTAACCTTTTGTCTAGTACAGCGTAATATAGCTTTCACTGATTTTCAATCCAATTCCAATCAGATAAGGTTTAATTTATGGTGGAATCCACATTCATAATCTATGGTTAGATTAAAGTGACCTAGTAAGAATTTTGTTTTAAATGTTTTTGCTCCATTTTGTCGTCGCCCAGCTATTCACACCAATAGCAAGTAAGCTGAGCATACTCGTAGTGAGCTGAGGAATATTCAACCTCAGTTTTGTCTCCGCATCTAATCGCTCCACAT